>WBMY01001446.1:0-21064 GCA_013397315.1 Donacobius atricapilla
GTCACTCTAGGACACATATATGTGTTATGCTTGTGTTACTCCTCAGAGAACCTAAAGATAAAAATAAAGTCATTTACTGCACAAGGAATAGTGACTGTATTGGCCATTAACCTCAATAAGTTGCATAGACTAGAATTGGGCATATAAAACACTCACAGTAGTGAGATTTGACAGTACAAGACATTTATTCAAGCCAAAATATTGCTTATAGAAAAGAACTCAGATATCTGTGCTCACACTACTCTGTGCTGCCATCTTCTCCAGCCAGATAATTTGTTTTCTGCTTCATACAATATTTGAACTTCATGCCCCAGGCACCTTCTTTTCTTACAACAGATTCCTCATCTCCTACAATAATAGTACTGAAAAGAAGTGTTATGCTATATTAACTTATAAATGAATTTTTGTCCATTAGCATTTTGCTTACAACTTAATATGGATAGTTTAATAAAATAATTCAAGTAAAATAAAATAATCACTGGGATATACATTATACTGCTTATAGGAAGAACATTTTGCTAAAAATTAAACCCTTTTCACATTTACTTTTCATGTAAGGGCATACACAAATTTTTATTTTTTAAAATTGTTGAAAACTATATTAGCTTTTCAAAACAAGAAAATGGAGAATGCTTCCATAACTGACTTCCTCCAAGCTTCTGGTTTAGTTTAAATATCAGTTTATCTTATTCAAAAATTTTATGTAAATGCATGCAACTCCAAAATGTTTTGGAAAAGTGATTTATCTGCTGGAGCCCAATGATACAAATCCTCTTTGCTGCTAGGTACTCTTCCAAATCTGGCAGAATTGGGCTGTTTATAGATAATACTGTAAAAAAATAAAAAAAATGTGCAGTGTGAAAATATTTGTAGATTATGAATTCAAACACTCAGAAGTTAGAAACCATCAGTTTAGTTAAATTCAGTCCCTCTGTTTTTGTATACTTGAATGACAACCCAGGCATCTTTCTTGATAATACACAATTGCTTTCTGTGGGTAACCTGCCTCCTCTTTTGAGTCAGTTTTACAGTACTGTTTGTGTGGTGATGTACAGTTCTTAAATCCATTATTGAAAGTATCCACTCATCTACTGCTTGTTTAGCACTCAGTCTTGAATTAATTTCTTTGACAATTTTTATGATTTTTAAGATCCTAAACTTCTAAGACTTTTGGTAAGATTTTAAAGTTACCCACAGCTCTTTGTGAAATATCCAAAATTCTTTTGTATAAACAAAATTCACATGCTTAGTTCTTAATCCACATACATAGATTGCTAGAATCATGGAATAAATTGAGGGACAGACCTTAAAGATCGTGTAGTTCCTATTATGCCAATGAGGGCAGGGAACCTTCCACTATCCCAGGTTACTCAGACCCCCACTCAACCTGCTCCTTATCACTTCCAGGGATGGGGAATCCACAACCTCTCTGAGCAACCTATTCCAGTGCCTCACCACCCATATAATAAGGAGCTTCTCCTAATACCTAATCTAAATCTCCTTCAGTTTAAGGCCATCTCCCCTCGTCCTGTCACAACATGTCCTTGCGAAGTTCCTCTCCAGTTTTGTATGCCCCTTTATGTACTGGACATAAATCAGCTCAGTATCTATCAAGATGCTTTTCCACCTGCATCATTCCTGGGACTCACTTCAGTGAGTTTTTTAGGAAATAGCTGCAGGATGGAGTCTTGTCCAGAGTGTAATAATGGACGAGGTTGGCCATGAAATGCAGATCTTCTTTAGTGGTGTATGTTGTCTGTAATAAACGCTTCCTAATGAATTTTATATTGGTTTTTTTTGCAAAAGGAAACAACTCCAGATAAGAAGGCACTAGCCACAAAGGACTACAGGTGGTGATTGATTTTGTCTCACTCATTCTTGGTGACATTTCTGATTGCTGTATGTGTGCTTGGATGAAACTCTCCTCCTTTCATTGCTCTGGTTTTCAGTGGAAACTGCTGTGATTACTCAGCTTTGTAATCAGCAGCTACACATGGTTGATCAGGCATGGTTTCAAACCTGGACTGAACAGAGGTCTTTATATTTTTTCAAGACCTCCATCAGCTTCCTGCTCCAAGTGGGAATGAGAAGGTTCCCTGCCCTCTCTCAACATTGCTCAAGCCTGGGCTTCATTTTGAAGTATCAAACTTCACTCATTTGTGTGACTGCAGCTGAGAGTAAGGGTGATCCTAGAGGATACAGGCTCAATGCAAACTCATTTTAGGCATTCCTGGTAAGCAAGAAACATTTGGTAAGGGCTGCCCATATGTCATTACATCCTACCTGCCATATGTTGCTTTTCAAATGATTGAGTGTGGACAAATTAAAGGACCCCAAAGCCTGCTGGTTATGCAGTCAGAGAAGGGAGGTGGCTACTCCCCCTGAAGTTAACAATAAGCTTTTGTTGAATGAAATTCTCAGAAACTGATGAATCGTTAATTATTTTTCTCTTAAATGTTAATTCTAATTTTTTTAGACCAAATATTCAGCTATGTGCAGACTGCATTCCCTAGAAAAACAGGATGTTTGACTGACTGGTCAAGAGGGAACCTGTTGGTCATTCCACAACTTGCAAAGTGGTGAAAAGGTGAAAAGCTTTACCTTTCAAGTAAAGGTGAAGCTGAGAACAGAGTCCTATGAAAGGTAGGTGGGAAATGTCGCTCACTCATAAGAAGCAGTGCAGCAAGGATAATTCATTACAAATCCCTTTGTGCATAGAATGAGCCTTAGGTAAGCCTGTTCTAAGGATGGAAAGGTGAGGATATAAAGCTTGTTCCTGAGGCTAACAGGATCCAGATATTGGGAAACAAGGATTCTGAAAGCTATGATCCCAACCCAGCACTGCAGGAGTTTGGATTGGAGTGTGTGCCCTAAACACTGATCTGGGCACTACTGATAGAGGATGGGGCATTTTGGAGGTGAGGAAACAAAGTTCAAAACCTACTATCTAAGTGGAAGAAGCTGTACCAATATGGAGCTGTGTCACAGAGTGTTTGAAATATAATGTGCAGCCTAAAGAATTTGAATGCATTTTTGAACCTCCTTAAAAGCCTAAACCTGGACCCTTCTCTCTTAATAGTCTTCCTGCCACGGAGTAGAGCACTGCAGAGTTTCAGGACCAAACCCCAAATCATATAGTTCCCAGATTCCAAGCACTGGTTATCACTGCCTGAATGTTCTCTCATATGAGAAAAAATTTGGATATGGTCTGTCATTCTCAGGATCCCAAGATCCAGTGTGTTTTAGACACTTTCTGTGAAGAACATTGTCTATAAGTGAAACAAAGCAGTTTTGTTTCTCTTTATGCTTTTATTTCCGAGAAGAAGAATGAAAAACGTGGTTTGTTTGGAATTTTAACTTTTTTTCCAGTCCCCAGAGAAGTCAGTTTTATTATGAAGTGGATATTTGAACATGTTTTGGATATTTGTAGGAAAGTGGATATTTTATCCTGTTTGTTCATTTTCCTTTATGTGAAAGGAAATTTTTCTTTATGACATATCTCTAAAAACACTAAAGGTGCTACTATTCTTCAAATTTTATTGATTGTAAACTGCAATAAAGCAAATAGAGGCAAAAATGTACTCTTTAATTTAAGACTAAATTTTTAAACTTTATATACAAGCAGAGTTCTTATTGACCTGATTTGCAAACCTTGACCTAAACTCTTCTGAGCATCAAACATCACTTTTGGGTAACCAGAAACAAAGTAATTTCAATTAATGTAAGCTTCTCTTTATTTCTTTTAAAGGCAGAAGTACAATCTGATTTTACAAAAGTAGTAGTAGTAAATCATCATAACCAAGAAACCATTTTAGCCTAATTTTCTAAGACATGTTATTGTTCCTGTCTGTCTGCACACAGTCACATTTGGTGTCAATGATTAATTTAATTGATCAATTTAAATTAAGGCCTGACAGGAAAGTATAGATTTCAGAAATAACTGAAGTAGTTATTAACCTACAGTTACAGTTCATAGTCACATTCAAGTACGAATTTTCAAAAATTGCAATGCTAGGCAAGGGTGTGCAATGAAGGAACAGGGAAAACTCCATGGTACCATCTGATAAACCACCCTGCTCACAAATTCTGCAGCAGAAGAGATAGAGCTCCCATGAAAACCTCTTGCAGTGCATGACCTGATTTATTAACGGTTCATTCTGCACTGTAAGCTGAATGAATTCTGGGTAAAATGGAGGGAAAAAAGAAAAAAGGCTGTGCTTATGTGCTAAAAATATGGGTACTGAAAATACACACATCAATAGGTTCTGCTGGTAACTTTGCCTGCTAGCCCCCACTAAAATCTCAGTCTTGTTTTTGTCCTGCCTCAAATGCAGAGCATACAAATTCCAACACCAAGACAACACTTTAGCACACTGGGGTAGGAATTATACCCTGTCTGTTCTCAGTGAGGGTCCTCATCAGCTAAAAGGCATTATGGCTTCAACTACCAATTGGAAAAATATTGATTCCATGTTTTGATATTGCAGTCTCTTTCTCCAGGTGTTACCAGGCATGGTAGAATATATTATCCCTGCTGCCACTGACAATGTCAGTGGAAGCTGTAGGGATGAGCTTCTGGCACTGCTGCACTGTGGCCCCACACCGCTTTGCTAGTCAGAGGAGATCTTGGAGTCTCAGGAATGCTGCTCTCTGCTCCCTGCTATACAAAGGAATGACTCTCATTAGTCAGATTCTGACCTCCTACTCCTGCAAAAGGAAACTTCAGACAATGCCCTATTCTCTGTGCAGGCCTAGATGGAGCACGTTCATTTATTCCTGGAAATACAGTCTTCTTGTCTGTGCAGGCTACAAACAAAAAGGACAAGCTCTCTAGCAAAGAAAGCTGCAGAAAGCTGACTACCAGACTAAAAATTACTTACTATAGTTATGAAAAGATCATTTTAAGGGCTCATAATTTAACCAAATAGGGACTTTATTTTTTTTTGTATGAGAAAAAAAAGAAAAGAAACACATGAGATGAAAGCAAATTGTCTTCCAAAGTTCATGTTCCCATGTTCCCAGATCTGAAGTACTGCAGCTTCTAAGGGCTGCAACTAACAAAACTTGTTTAAACATCAGGATACACACACTAAGAATACCTAATAAATATGCTTTTGCAAACAGAGTTCAGCAAAGATACTGAGCATATCTGGTAGATTGGAAAAGTCATAAGTCAGTGAACAAAGTGCTTTATTATAGAGTTTTGGGCAATGTCTGCTACACGAGGTTTTCCTTGATGGTAGAAAAAGACTACTTCAAAGGCATGGAGGCACAGTCAAATAACCCAGACAGGCATGTAAGGAATGTAGATTTTGCTTGCATGTGTGCAATAAGTCTGTGAGGATTATGCTAGCAGGGATCATTCCTACTCTTAGCAAGGCTAAGAGTAGCAGAATTTTAGCTTTATTCATTCAATATAAAACGTGGCTGATTCACTGAATGTGACACCACACAGTGGACTCAGAAATTTTTCACCAGCAGAAATCCAGAACTTGAAAGGAAAAAGTTGTGCCAAGAGATTGTCTCCTGTTCACTCAGAAGAAAGTTCAGCAAGTATTACACTGTATTCTTCTGCCTGCATCTCCTTCAAAAAGAGCCTGGATCATTCCATCCCCATACTCATCATAGGAGTCATCCCACCATGTCTCTATAGTTCCAGTAAGAGTGTGCCCCTGCAGGCATGGGCACATCTCTAACTCCTGTTGTTTATTCCCCATGCTGTGTGCATTTGCATAGAGTCGTTTAAGTTGGACCCCCTCCCAATGAAGCCAACTCACTGGCTGGAGTGGCTGGAATTCCTTTCTGCTGCTCTTCAAGTGCTCTCCTGCTGACCTGTGATCCCCCTTCAGCCTCTGGGCATTTCCTGATAGCACTGGCATAAAAGTCAACAAAAAATTAGGTTACAAAAAATTCATGTTCGCTGTTTTGGAAAATATTTTTTAGTTACAAATAGTAACATATAATGGACTGGCATGGCTGCAGCATGTCACAAAGTATCTGTTTGATACTGTTAATCAGTAATGGCATAACTTGTGTTTGTCCAGTTGGATTCTGTTCACACAAAGGTATCTACCCATGATTTTTAAGCTACTAACTTGTCATTTGCCACTTGAAATACCATTATCTGAATTTGTAACAAACATATAAATCCAATTCAGAGAGCTTGAGCTTCTAAAATCAGATGAGGCATCCATTTAAGGTATTTCTCATGAAACATATATAAAAAAAATTGCAGCAGCTTTGCTTTAAAAGTCTTTCCGCAAGCAAAGAGGCCTCCATTCTGGGACATATGCAAGATGAGTTCAGTTCATCTCAGCCTAGGCAACCTCAAATATCTCTCTCTTCATTTGAAGAGTATTTAGGAAACTGTCTGAGTTCTTCTTTAAGCATGTGTCCTAACCGATTTATTAATGGTATTTTGAGTGGAATAAGATCTCCAGTGTTTAGAGAATCTGGCATGTCTCTTGTGTTATTGGGTCACAGCATAAGTGAGAAATTACTTAGCAACTTGACATCTTTCAAACTGAAATATTCAATTTGAAATATTCAAGAAATGGCACTGTTGGAGGTGGTCTTTATGAACTTGCTTATGATGGTAGATCTTTTAATTTTTGTGGAACTACTTGCAAGAATAAGTAGCCTCTAGCACAAAGTCTACATCATCTGGCATTAAAAATGTCACTATTTTTCATTTAAATATTTGTAGCAGCTTTGCTTGCAAAATGAATGGTAAAACTTTCAGGATGAAACTTACATTTATGCAACTGTTTGAACAATTGTAGTTTTTCATACTTTACATTATTACAATAATTTAATGACATTCAATTTACTGGTATTATAGTACTTTACACATTGTGTTCTTTTTCTAAAATAGGTTGTGTAGAGGCCAGGAAACATTTACTATGTTATATCAAAATCATAAATAATATTAATAATTAAAAAATCTCCAAAAGAATAATACATAATTGGTGTACTCCATTTGTCAGAGAATTGATCTGTGCAAATGAGGATTTCTTTATATACTTATATACATAGCAAATTGTCTTAAAGTGTTAACATAGTCTTTAGGAACTCTCAAGTGTACATTTAACATTTGAGGTTCATTGTGTCTGGCATTTGCACAACTGTTGTCTCTAAAAGCAAGTTATGTGAATCATCACAACAATGATTCTTTGGGGAATGCTTCTCTCTACCATGATGGATTCTATTTTTCTGTGAAATTTTGAAAATTTAACTGTTTGTGATAATTGGGTTTAATTTCCTCCAATCTCCAAACAGAATTTGTTTATGTACATACAGTTGGAGCACATCTGCACCCAGTTAACTGCTTTCAGTTAGCAAAATCAGCTGCTTTCAATAATTACATGCAATATCATAGCATATGTGAGTTCCTGAATCGCATTCACTTTATAAAATGTTACATCTATATGTAAACTTATACATTTTTTAACCAGTGTAGTAAATAAAATTCCCCATATTCATGGTTTCTTAAATTAGCCTTCACAGAATTCCTACACTTCTTAAGGAGATATGTAGCATATGTCATATTGATCCCAACAGATTTTAGGAGCAGGCTTGTGGCACTATATCCAGAAAAGGCCAATGCAAATACACACCAACTCAAGATGTGCTCCTGCAAGCAAAATACCTCACAACAAATACTTTTAAAAAGGAGGCAGAGTACATGATAAAGTGTATTTAACTCACCCCTCCAAAGGTGCCAGATACACCATCTACACACACAGATAAAAAAGAATATTACTTAGGAAAAGCCCATGGTCTTCTCCCTTATGCTTTTAATTCTTTTTCAGAGAGGAAAATTTTATATGAAACCAGGCAGATTTTTAGGCTCAGGGTTCTGCAACCAGGTCAGAAATAAATAAACGAGGTAAATAAATGAATTAATGAATAAATATTTTAATTGGCATTACTGTTCAGTACGGCTGCTTTTGACTTCATGTTGCAAGGTCACCAATCCAAATCCCTTCCCATTAGGCATAAACATTAGACTGTCCTGACTGCAACAACAGTACAAAACACACAAAAAAGGAACATACTTAATTTTTCTTGTTCTGGATAGAACTCCAAAAAATATTCAGGACCAACAACGTCATAAGCAGCTGGTCAGTAGAATTTAATATGTTACATTGTGAAAATTGAATTTTAAATACAATCTTACACCTTTTAACTATATCCACTTTTTTTTTAAAACACTGTAATGAACCTAATATGATAGAGAATAAAACAATGTGGCTTGTAACGTAGAAAATAATTAGATACCAATAGAATCCTTGATTTCAGAGGAACAAAATTATTTCATTTATTTCTCTGGATTTTTTTTAAATCAGATAATAAATGTATCAAAATGATAAGTATAAATATGGTGCTATACTTGCAGTTGAAGATTTTGGGGTTTTTGCTATAAACAATATACCAATCACAGTAACAGAATATGATCAAAACACACACATTTTTAAATGGGTCACAAAGATACAGCTCCTAAAATTATACTTTAATTTTGAAGACTTTTTTTCCATCAAATCCAACTTTAATGTATTGTTCTCCCAAAAACCAGTGGTTTTACATTTGTGTTTGAATAAAGCTTTTCAAAAAAGTGTAGGATTGTCTGTAGAATGTGAAAAGAATCTCCAGTGCATTTCATATCTGTTGAATGAAGAGCTGCCTATTTGCTATAAAGGCTTCTCTCTGGGACATTTCCAAGTACGATGCACCATAATTGGACCATGGGAAGTTAGAGGGTTTGCATATAAATAGATCTGGAGATCAGAAGTGATTGATGTGATCATCTTGCCTGACCACAACTGGCAAACATTGTCAGTAACAGCATTAGTGCCAGAACTTAAAACATATTTCATCTTAGTTTGAAAACTGCATCGTAGTCTCCATTGAGAAGTCTGTTTCAGTTTGTACTTCCTGCTTGAACTTTTGTCTGATTTAATGAAGTCATTGGGTCTATTTGTACCTTTGCCTGTCATATTGAAAATCCTCTCTTTATCCATCTTTATCGTGTGTAAATACCGGAGTAGCATGTAAGTTCTTGACCTTCTTTATAATAACATGAAAAAAGGAGTTGATATCAGAAGAGCTGGCCAATGCACTGTGATTTAAGATCAAAAAAGAAATGGCATCATTATATAAAAGACTCATTTCTATACTATGCAGAAATATTGTTGAACAATTGAAATAGACATCAATGCCATGACACCAGGAAAAATCTGCAGATATCTGAAGATTTTCTAGAACAGAAAAGGAACAGAGAAAACATATGGAGATTCTTCACAGAAATTTCTCTCAAAACAATGTGGAAGACAAGCATATTGAAGTTGAATCTTTGGTTCGGTTAACAGTATTCCAAGGACATTTTCTTTCATAGTCATAGAGAAGAAATCTGGTGCAACACAAAACTTTTAGATAATCCTCTCTCAAATACATGTTAAAAAAAATACAAAGGTAGAGAGGCAAAAATTCTGAAGTTTCTTTGATCCAAAAGTGCTTGCAAGTTTTGAACAGTTTTTCATCTCAAATGCTTTCATTCTCTTTTTCCCATTAAAAGAGAGAGGGCATGAACTCAACTTCTAGTGGAAAATATCTCTTGGAACATGGAGAGTCAATCACATAATCACTGGCATCAAACAGAGGTAGTCTGAGCCTTTCAACATGGAGACACCATGTCACCTAAATTTTTATGGATGAAAGTTATTATTATTATTATTATTATTATTATTGTTACATTTTATTCTTGTGTCCTCTAGGGTGTTGCCCTAATTGACTTTTCTATAACTACAATGGTATTTTTATGCATTATAAGTCATGTTAATAAATAAGCATTATAATTATAATGCTTCTAACTGGGCATACTTTAGTTAAAGGTCATTTTTTTATTCAAAAGGTATGTAGTTTAAATGTTGTAAAGTTTAAAATTAAGAATATAAAATGCAATTAAGCTGTCTTTTATCCCAAATGTTTGAAATTATTCCAGGATGAGTATAGTAAAAAAATATAAGCGAACCTACCTTCTGCAGTTAGGTTTCGTGTATTGTGTGTCAAAGTTTTGTGAAGGACTATTCTTTACACACTAAACATGACATTTTAAACAGAAAGAGAAAATAAATTGAAGAGGTAATTTAAACCT
The DNA here is from genome assembly GCA_013397315.1 of Donacobius atricapilla. Classification (NCBI taxonomy): domain Eukaryota; kingdom Metazoa; phylum Chordata; class Aves; order Passeriformes; family Mimidae; genus Donacobius; species Donacobius atricapilla. The sequence goes on from WBMY01001446.1 coordinate 10,154, forward strand.
TATATTATTACTAAAACCATATATTAAAATTATTTATATTATTTAAAACTTAACTACTGAACAGAAAAATATTCAGGAGTGATATTCAGTGCAAATTACATGAGCACATCTAATTCACAAGCTTCTTGCTCATCCACATCTTTGTTAAATTTAAATTGCATAATTACCTCTAGCTAACGTTTAGGTTTTCAGAGAATGCATTTTGTTTTCAAGGCATTGACATATCAGTTGTCATTGTATCTGAAATCTGAACACTGGAATCTACAATCCCAAAAGACTCTTTCAAACTTTTTGTTCCAGTATGATGTTATTTTCATATTCTAGTGGCAGTTTAGAAGGTAAAGTCACTCAATAAATCACCACACTGGGAAAGGAAAGCTGAAACAATTTTCACTACTTAATTCAAATACACAAATTATTATGGTCACTGAAGTAAATTTAAATTGTTTTCTAGAAGAGATTTAAAATTAAAAACAAGCAACAAAAATCAACAAGAGCAAGAGGAGTTTATCAGCTTTTTGGGTATTGGCTGGGTTGTATAAAGGGTTTATTCTACATTTTTCCAATACTTACTTCATCGCTTAGGGCAAATGCCCCGAGATGGAGGAGACACAGCAAAAATTCTGAAAATATTATAGCCTGGATATATATTACTGGAGAGCTGCCAGAGAGGACAGCAACAACAGAGTAGAGCAGAGCCTGTGCCAAATGTCAGTTTTCTGAACACAGATCAAGTTGAGGGATAGAGTTCTAGAGATTCTGACCAAAAGCTTGTGAAAAAATAATGTATTTCCATCTAAAAGATTTATTTCAGCAAAATCTACAGTTTGAGAATGAGACATATGAGTTATGAGAATATGAACGTAAAATTCAACTAAAGTTAGAGCCAAGTCAGATATGCTGTTGGAACACAGAAGCTGCTAAAGTGCATGGCAAATAGATTTTCTTTCCTATTTATAATTGATGTGTTGGATATAATTATGCTGTGCATTTGGTTAATCATAGAGCAATCTGCTTCATATTGGTTTGCCCGCCACCATCATGGCTGCAACTTATATATATTGTTTAATAAAACTGCTGATTTTCACTCTTTTGAGAGCCTCTTGGTGTCAGAGTATTTAAAATTTACTGTGATTACTACTCCAGTAATAAGGCATAACTGTGTATAAGTATCGAAAACATGAGACAATGGGATTCAATAATTGGCTGCTACCTCTAATGATTTTAGACACTAAGCTGTATCTTTTATTTACACAAATGTTTGATTTTAAGCTCATGAGCCCTATTTTCTGGCCAGTAGAGGATACTCTCCCTCCTCTTAAATCCCCTTCAAAGTCATGCAAAGTCAAGAAAATCTTAACAAATCTATGGTCCTTCCCTTCAGAAAAAGCATTTTTTCTATAGGGCCATAAAAAAAAAGGTGGAGGAGTTTACAAATCCCCACACCAAATAGTGAGGAATTGCATACACTATACACTAACAGCCACACCATGGACCCTAGAGATCAAATGTTTTCATATTTGTAAGAAAGTCCTGAAGACTGCTTTTACCAATGAACCTCATCGTAAATGTTGCATCAGAACAAGACAAACCATTAAAGCAGTCCATACCATACCTTTGAGAATGCTTGAACAAGCGTATGGTGTGCCTCTTATGCATCCAATAAATAATAGGGTTTAAAATAAATAAAATAAAGAACTAAATAAAAGGGTTGCTTTTACTGTGATCCCCTTAATTGCAATATCTTCCAGCAATGTTGTGTTGGAAACAAGGTCATCTAATGGCCTAATTAGCTCATCTTCCCTTTGGTAAAGTGCATGTTATTCATATGGGTATGAATGAAGCTGCAACTAGAGGAGATATAGGTGCTTGGAGACATTGGGCTAGGTACAAAAAAACCCCTAGCTTCAAAGCACATGGTCAATTTTACGCTATTTATTTTGCTATAAGTATGCCTTATTTAGAAGAAGAAAATTTAGAATCAGTTTGGGCAGGCTTATCTCACTTGAGTTCCCATAAAGGATCCTCTTTTCCTGATTTTGTGGGGAGAAACAATCTGTAGGATTGAATAAAAAGTGGTCCTTGTGACAGGCTGCTGGCATCCTTGTTGCATTCCATTAGCGACTTTCCCTTCAGAAGTAAACCTGCAAGGCGAAGCACTTTGGGTCACAGTACATAACTGAAAAAAATGAATTGATAGATAGTTATGCTTGAGCACTAGCAAAAGGTAAGAGTGATGGTAAGTGTAATAAGTTTGAAACCCCAGGAACATACAATTGTTCTGAAATCCCATTATGAAGATGTATTATTATTAGGTTCTGCTGTTGCCTCCGTAAGAGGAAGAATATAAAACACAAATCAGTGGGCACAATGGTTGGGATGAAATCTTAAGATGCCCGTTTTCTAAACAAACTCACAAATCACTTCCTCACTTGGAAAGGCAGATGCAACATTTTGAAGAGCCCCAAGAAAGAGGATGTAGAACACATGTCTTGCTGTTTTAGACTTCACAATCTAACTGGATAAACTTGCATTGTGCCAATAGGCATTGAAAACAACTCACTCAACTTCTCTGCCAATATGGCAATTTGCATAGCATTACCCATGATGCTTCAAATTGTGCCTTTGCTTTGAAAACAGATTTAATTGAGCCTTGCTGAGCTGCATTAATGTGTCTGTTTAAATTGAGCAAATCTAATTAGCTCACATGAAAGTTATGCCACCTCTGGTGCAGCAAAGCTAATGCAATTAAAGTCGGCCAGATGTATTGAGTATTGTAAACATGCAGTCTGACTGGTGCAGAATAGCTCAGTATTCATCAGAGACTGGACAGTTTTGTAACAAATTAACAACAGCTGCACTCTCTACAGTGTACAAGTATATATGGTGCTGTATATATGACTGCTTTAAAATTCCAAGGTTTCTGCATCTTCAACAATACTTGTTATAAGATTAGAACAATCTCTTGTATGTGTGCTAACCCAAGCCCACTGTTTTTTTTTCAATTAGACCACTACTTGTTTATGCAGCATTGCTACAAAATCAATATTTACTAAACATTGCACAGAAAAATACTATTTATATTGGATATAATTTCTAAACTCCTTGACTATTTACATGCCTTTATGAAATAGATGTCTAACAAGCTGTAAGTAAGCACAGAACTGGGAAAGTGCCAAGGTACATTTCAAAAATAGTCATAAGATGCTTAATAGGGAAAAAAAAAAAGGTTTTTAGATGTTTAATTATTTTTACTACATACTCCTATCAGATATCATGTCCTAGTTAACTGGTACCTATGAACAGGTTAGCATTTGAGATGATGTCTTATTTCTATATCATTGGGGTTTTTTAATACTGATCTCAGTATCTGGTTTTGTTGATGTCATGCATAAAAGAAAAAAATATAATTCTTGAAAGAAATACTTCAAATCATATTTCTTCTTTGAAAAACTCACTTACGAGGTTTTCAAAGGACAACTTAGGACAACTTTTGCAGTTACAAAGTTGTCCATGTGTCTTCCTTGCAGTCATTTTTTATTTCTGCTTTGCATTCCCTTCCCAGAATGGCAAGATGATGGAAAAAAAATTCACTTCTTCCCTGGTAATTGATAATCTTCTTCCTTATCTCTCAAATTAAGCTATAATTGCTTTCAATCTTAATCAAGTCCAGTGTTTCACACTGTGATAAAGATATTCAGTGGAAAATAAAGTAGGCTGTGTTCTCTTTGTTCTTCTTAAATCTTGAACATGCCATTTTCTAACTTGGATATAGCATTACCTAAAGAAATTATGAATTTAGTTTTCTTGTCATTCCCTGCCCAAGAAAGTCAGAGATATAAACACTATAGAATGAAAATAACAAGTAAAATTTTTAAAGTAGTAGGTTAAATATAGATTAGAAAAATACATATTCAAAAAACATCTTGAGTATATCTTTTAAAAATTACCGGCTTTTGAGGGTAGAAATAATGCCTATAAAAATAGGGAAATTTAATTAGTAATTAAAATTTTGAACACTAACAACCCTTACATGTAAGGAACAAAATCATCTTAAACGTGAGAAGGTTTTCTGCATTTAGTTTAGCAGCATACCTCAAGTTCTAGACTCTATTTTGTAAGGGTTTCTAAAGGTAGCAAGGCAGCAAAAACCAAATTAATATTTCTTTAGTGGATATTTAGATTTTTCTATGGAGTTTTCACTACAGAGAAGGAAAAGATTTGATGATTGGATGGCATAACACATCCTTTCTTTCCCTGCCCTTTTTCCTGTCTGATGTCCCAAGACCCTGAAGTAAGTGGCAACAGCTTAGAAGCTGCTCCAAATGCTTTGTCCAATGATCTATTATCTTTGTTAACACATGCTGAGATGCCTCTCCGCAACATGCAGCCACTTTCTGGAGAGGCTGGGGTACCAGTGCAGTGGTTTCTGCACTGCAGGGTGTGGTACAGTTCCCTCCCTCCCACCCCTTCTCTCCCAGGCTGGGTCACAGCAGACGGCTTGCACTGGTATAAGGGTAGCAAGAAGTGGATTCCTTTAATCAAATTGAATCAAATTGTTTGGACGAAGGTAGAAATAATGAGCAGGGGCAAGGGTAGATTTTGGGGGTTCATCTGTTTATTATGTTTGGTTAGTTTCAGCTGCTGGACTCAGTACAGATGCCCTTCATATTATTAATTTTAATTTTATAAAAATAACCTTCTGTTGGGCACTAACAAACTTTCATTGCCAAGAACTATTAACTCATTTGGCCATCTCTTAAAAGTCACCATTTTAAGAAATGTCAAAATGCTTGACACTTCATAGAATCATGGAAGAATTTGGGTTGGAAGGCATGTTTAAATGTCATCTAGCTGAACTTCTCTGCCATGGCCAGGACATCATCTAGATTTAGAGATTATGACAAGAGGGTTGCCAACAACTTGACAGGCATAATACAGCAGAGAATGCTGCAGTGGTGGAAGATTTCTTGTAGAGAGGTACTTCAGACTGGACTCAGAAGCTGTAATCAATCAATGTGATCTGGAATTTAGTAATTCTAACATAATAATGAGAACCGAGACTCTAACACACTCCTTAAAAAGCAGAGGAATGACATTTCTAGCCATTTTTAGAGTTGAAAGGAAAGTTTTGTATACCATTAAAGAATAATGTTGTAAGAGGAATATAGAGAGACGCAAAGGTGAAATTCAGATTCTAAAAATCTTGACTGAATTAATAAAGTCTATCTTCAAGCTTTAGTATGTCTGGGGTTTTTTTGCCAGTTAATTGAATCCTCTAATGCTTACATCTTTTTCTCACCTCTGTTTTGCTGCATTTCTAATGTATCCAAACATATGTGTAACTATATTAATATCAGCATATTAATATTTGCATAAGTGCAAACCGATTTCCAGATTTAGCTCTTGGAAAATACCTGCTTTCACCTCAAACACTGTACATGCCGGCTAATTTCAGTCTTTGGATGAAAGTATTTGGTTCTCCAATACAACACAGATCACAGAGGCCTAGTCACACTACGTGAAAGTTTCTTTACCAGGGAAAGTAATTGCAAAAAAAACTAAGAAAGTCCTGTGTAATATAACAATAAATTTTATCTACTTCTCCCAGCAGCAAGGAATCCCTCTTACTTATCCTGCACAAGAACTGATAAGACTGAGTTTGGTCCAGATCTAAAACCATAACAAAAACCTGTCTCATACAAAAAATAATTGAATATAATCCTTATTTGCTAATATATCCATAGATGTCACACTCAGTTTGCATATTTTGGCTTTGCAAATTGTTTTTGAATCATTTTGCTGTGTGATGTTAATTAAAAGATTGCAAGTTTATAAACAAATCAGGGTGCCGAGTCAGCCTGTCACACTGATTATAAGTGAAGTACAGAAAATAAATTGATTAAGTATTAGTTATAAAAGCAGAACAAAGTACCACATCAGGCATCAGACTACAACACAAAATGCAGGTGGAAAGGAGAAGAGCAGCAAAACTGGTTAACAGAAACTGATAATAAGTGAAAAAGCACAGCATAAACTGAGGGAATAACATGGATAACACACAACAAATTCAGATCTCTTTTGTTGGCAGCAAGTGCATAATATCTGAAAATCAAATGAAAACATTTCTGCTTTTAGTTTACTAAAATCAATTTGCAAACCAGCCTTTGGGAATTGTGCTCATACCATTAAAGAAGATTCACTTTTGCAAGATATATCAGATCCTGACAATCACATTAGTTATTAAGACAACACATTAAGTTATTTGCACAACACTTTCTCTGAAAAAGTGAGAGTGCATGCTTAATGCAGGTAATAGACAACAAAAATAAAAAATACCTTTTCCTAGAAGATGCAAAATTTTCCACTTTAAAACTAGTTCAAGGCAGTAATCCAGGTAGAATAAATTAAGACTCCCGTTACCAGGGACAGGACTACCAGGGATTCCAGGTCCAATGGATGCACAGCTGGGAGCAATATCACCTTAAGTTGTATAAGCCTGTAACTAACTGTAAATGGGTTGGTCAGTTGGAAAGCTTGCCAGGGATATTTTGACAGAAGGCTCTTTTTGCAAAATAAATAAATAAAACACAATACCTACTGAACAATTTGAACTGAAAAGTTATAGGGAAAGATAAGCTATTGCAATTAATCTCTTTGCAAAAGTTTTTGGTGTTGCTATCAAAAAAAAATCACATATTTAAAAACCCGTTCTTTTAAAATAGCAAAGGGGTTAAAAAATTAAGAAAGACATTTGGAAAATAAAATTCTGCTTTAAGTGATCCAAAATACATTTAATTAAATCTCTCAAGGTTTCTTGTTCATCTTTGGGAGTAAAGAAAAAGAGATCCACACATGTATCCCAAGACAGCTTTTTACAGCAGTTCTCATTTAAATATAACCTCAAGTAGGTCATTGGGCTGATCACAATTTTAAATAAGCTCCATCTAGATTTTTGATCTCCCTTATACTGTTTATAGAAGTTATTTAGTGTATTTTTAACTCTTCTGTGCAAAGAAGCTCTCTGGAGACTATTCTCCCTCTCTAGTACTTGTATTCATGGTTTTGTTAAAAGGAACACTCCCAGAGAAACTATGAGCACCATGACCATAGAGATGCAATTTCTAAGTTTTTCTGTCCTGCTTCTGATCATCACAAGCCACACAATATCTAGAAAAATAATTGCTCACCAGACTGAACAAATACTTTTCAAAAATACCTTAGGTCCTCAGAATATTAAAAAGACTTTTAAAGTAAACAGCTCCATTCTATATGCCTTTCCTTACACACCACATGACCATTAAGAGGTCTAACTGCTCCTTAGCTAGTAGTTACCTAAATCAGCATTTTCCTCATTTGAGCTCCTATGTATCCCTACCTGCATGTTTAAGACACTAAATAAAGTCCCTACTCTCATTTTCATAGTCCCATTCTAATCAGAGGGACTGCTTGGTGGTTCCCTGGTGCATCCTAGAAGAGAAACAGCATATAACTGCTTTGAATTTAATGGAAGGGTTTTTTTTTTTAAGTATGGCAAATATCTGTTTTAAAGCAGGAGACAAGAAAACATTATCTTTTTTTTTTCTATGCTACAAGTAGTTCTAACTTCTCCAGTTGCGAAATGCTGTTTTTGAATCTTTATCATTTCCCTAACAGTACTTTAAAGAGATATACAGGTCTTGCCTGCATCTTTTTTTTCTTCATGGCAAAGTCATAAATACTTGAAAGCCCTCTTAGCAGGATAATTATTGCTTGTTGTAATTTGCTGGCTACTGTAATGCTCTGAGACAGTAGAAATAGAAAGAGTGCGCAGCAGCTGAGACCAGGCAGTATATGCCTTTAAACAACAACAAGTGGATTATCTGTGGTCAAAGAAAGAAAATAAATGTACACGTTCCATACAAGATTTGGCAAACAACTATATAAAGTTAAGGCTTCTTTTTGCTTTATTCTCCATTTTATGTACTATAAATATGATGATACATTGTATTGCAGAAATATCCCAGCTGTGACACGACCAATTTTTTTTTATTTTCCAACATAACTTTCAAGAGAAAGAGTGTAGGAAATTTCTAATGAGAAAGCTAAGACTGACTCTTGTTCTTGAAGGTCCCTCAATAACCAATGCCTGTGCTATATTCATTTCACTGGCACTGCATAAACCCAGCTGAAGAGACTGGAGACCTCCAAAAAGGTGTCTGTTTGTGCACGTCAGAGAGCAGATGCTCTCTGTGAACTATTTAGTGGCTTGTGAAAAAAAATCTCTGAAGGGGAAGGATGAGGCAAAAACTTTCATTGTCAGAAAAATCACCTCTGCTTTAGACTGTTAGAAGAGGTGAGACCTACCACAGGGTACAAGTCAAGGCTGCATCATTTCAAAGACTTATGGGCACGTAGAGCTTTTAAAATCAACAGTGACTGTAATTCAGAAACCTTTTTCTAAGTCTTTCCTCCTGTTGTGCTGCCAGACTGGGTCAATTAGGAAGCTCAAAACAGCTGTGGTGGGATTTCTGAAGGGATGTATGGGGAAGTAGGATCTCAATAAGCTGAAGCATCAGGTCCAAGGTTTATGATGATTATTGAGACTTGTACTCCCAGAAAGGAGAAAAGGTGCCAGGACTAAAGCCTAAAATGGATTTGAAATACTCAGAAATTAATATTGATCCTAATATCTGGCTGGAATGTAGTCTTTGTGGTTGGCTGTATTCCTTCTGTAGTGTCTGAGAAAGAAGATATATTGCTCCTATATGTAAAGCTGTCCTGGCCCTCCACTTGCTGAGAATAGTTATAAATTTGGGCTGTGAGGCCTAAGTAGGGAGAGAATAAACCCAAGTTCATCAGCAGGGCTTTTTCTCTCATAAACCTGGCACTGCCCACTGCATCTGGAATTACTTGACCCTTGCCAGATTAGGTCTCTTTTTACTTCTTGGGATTTCCAGTCCTGCAGATAAAGCTGGGATAAAAAAGAAGCCATGTCTGTAGGAGTAATATCTGTGGACCTGGGAGGCTGAAAGGAATTTCATCCACAAGGTTCCAGCCTAAGATTCATTAGCACCAGAAAACTGCTCGACATAGCTCAGAACTGCACATGTTACCAAAGGATGGTGCCAGAATGCAGTGCCCAGATAAGGGATGATGCAGTAGCCAGAGATGTACCATGTTGTAGGAAAAGCTCAGTTATTTATGTGAGCTAACACCCAGAGCTGCAATCACTCTTGAAATCAGTGCAAAATCTTTCTTTCCACTGAGCTCTTGTGTGTTCATTAAACATAAAAATTGCGCAGCCCTCATATCTGGGCCTAGTGCTATAAGTTTTCACATGAAGTGACCTCTAGCTCAGAGAAGGGCTGCAATTTCACCTCCTACAAATTAATCCTACACAAACTCAGTGTGACACATGAATCATGTAAAATATTTCTGCAGTATTTTTAAGACCTAGGGGGATACCTGTTCAGAGGGTGAAAAAAATTACCTGATATTTGCAGTGGGATTTATGGAGTACAGGCTTTAAAGAGGCTGCATTTATCAAACATTGCTGAATGGATACTTGTCTGAAGTTTTCCAAAGAATTTCTAGTTGCATATAGGCTTGTGGTCCAGATCTGGACAAACACCAGGGATAAAGATAGAAAACTGATTTTTTTAAAGACTTATTCTCCAAAGAATCCTTGGAGGAAAACTTCAAAAGGTAGCTTCACAATAATATATTCAGAAAGTGCATTCTTAACCAGGGCAAATAATGATAGCTATATTCCCCGGTATTCCTTTGGGTGTAGCAGAGGCTACTGCTGCAGAAATTTGGTGTACTGCTTTACACAAGCTTTATACCATCCCCCAAAAAAGGACTTTTCAACAGGGGTGGGGGGCTGGCTTTGTGCTTTATCAGATTATTGATCAAATATGTAGGACAGCACGCTTATAAAGACAGACTTTCAAGTCTTGGATATTCTTCAGATATGCTATAATCCTTCAGACACAGTGGAGTCCTGTCTATAGGAATCACAGCAGTAGCTATGCATAAAAAATTTGGAAGTGCAGATATATTTTTGGAGGGGGAAAGAATTCCACTGCAGGTTCAGTGCCACAGTATTTTAACTTTGGTTACTTCACTTTCTATGGCATGTTAAGGATGAGGAGAATTTTCTCCCAAGCCTCCAGCTGAGACACTTAGTATAAGACTGTTGGGGACAGCTAAAGTTGTTGACTGATGAATGATATCCGGTTTACAGACAAGAATTTATGTGGATGAGTATCTAATGATGACTAATGAACAAGAGACTTTCTTTCCGGCACTTTGAGTAAACCGTGCTCCTCTTTGAGACAGTTTGATGACAAAGCATGAGAAGGATTTTCTGAAATAACTGGTTTGCAGCTTGTCCATCTCACAACCAGCCTTTGCATCAATTCACCTTTAGGAATCAGTTCCAGATTAGACAAAAGATTATCAAAGGAAACTTCCATTATAAATTACTCCTTTCATGTTTTTCTCTACTGATAAACTAAACAGGGCTAACTCATTAGTTTTGAGCACTGTCTGATGAGTCTTAAAACTGTTCGTGTGATCCTAGGCACAGTTTTGAACTGTGTTGACCAGGACTTGCCCAGGCAAGACCCAGGCACTGTCTGGAGGTTAGTGTAGACCAATAACCTTAGAAATTAAATGGATTAGGAATTATGTCAGTTTATGTAAAATTAGGACCATATTTCAGAGGACAAGCATTTGTAACTTCAGAGCTGTGATATAACAGTGGACTTCAGGGTCAGAACACAGCAGCTCTTGATCCATTTCATACAAGTTTAAATACTACATAAATTAATATATGAATATATGCAGCAGTAACCTGCAAAATTCCTTGATACGCCTGTCTTGCTTTCCTGTGCAGAAATAGAGCTCGTACTAAAAAAAAAAAAA
>WBMY01001446.1:21086-57581 GCA_013397315.1 Donacobius atricapilla
AAAAAAAGCTTGTACAACAAAGTTGAAGTTCACTTAGACAAACTTAATTTTCCTCAAAGCTATAAGAAGGTTTGTGAAAAAGGGACAGTCACAGGTCAGGAACTTTGTCACAGTTCTTGTACATAACTGAGTGTCCCAGCCCTCCAGGAGCATAACCCGTTAGGTCTCCTCCTAACTCAGAGATCTGGAGATAGGTTCTTCTTTTGTCACAAAAGAGACACCTGGGATGTTGTAAAGGGAATCTGCAGTTGGGAAAAATAATATGTCAGCCACACTATGCTATCTGAGACTGTTCATTAGTTTTTCCCAGGCTGTTTTCTTAAGGAGAAAGATCATAGATCCACACTTCACAAGAAAAGCTGAGATTCTCCTTTGCCAGTTCCTTCCTTTCAATGACTAAACCACAAGCTTCAAAAACTGATTTTGACCATGGAAAATATGAACACTTCTAAGACTAATAAAGTTCTCTTTAATCTGTTTCAGACATAATCAACTAATGTTAAATTTCTTCTTTGAATAGCACAGAATATAATTAGAACAGGAATAACTATGTCCTTGCTCCATGTTACCAAATCCTCACTTCATAGTGAGTTTTATATTTAGATTCTATTTAGTTTCTATACAGATTTTGCTGTTTCCAATATGTCAAATACATCTCTCTTTGTATTTAAAAAAACAGTTTATTTCACATTTATGATAAACTGCTTCACAGGAAGTCACATGAAACAGTTGCAGGATGTAATTTTATTTAATAAGATTAGCATACTTGATATTCAGACCCTTGACTTCTTTGAGGGATCTCTATACCAGTACAAAAATATAATGTTCCCTGCCATATTTCTTTGTTAAATTGAGAGAAGAAAACCATAGGCATTGGAGTGGTCCTCGAAGAGTTTCACTTACTGAAATCTCTCCGATTTCTTGAATACAAGTCCTAGGATGATTTTTTATTTTTTTTTTATTTTTCTCCAAGCTTGAACAACTTTTCATAATGTGAGGTCAAGAATACTGACAAAACTCACAAAAAAATTGTGATGCAGTCCTTTTACAAACTATTTATTTTTATATGTGACAAGGGGGGAAATATATTTTGTTGCCAACAGTAAGATCCAAATGAGAATAAAAATACATTACCTTTAATGATTTGAAATGCAATAATTTTATTTGCTTTAGCCTTTGCAAGAGTTTTATGCTTTGCAAGTATATTGGGGCTAAAGTATAGCTTCATTTTGCAAATTGGAATCTCTGCTTCTGCCCATTAAGTCTAGCGAAAATAGTGCTGAATTATTTTCTGTGTTCTGACTTTGACTCTGTTTTAGAGGAGTATTATACCTACTAATAATCTACAGTAGCATTAAATTAGACATATTTTTTTTTAATTTATCACCCTTCAGTCCTCTGAAAAATGACCCTCAATATTTAGCTATCCCTTGTCCAGGGGACAAATTTTCATGAGACTACGGTACAATTGCACGCAAAAAAAATCCATAAAATGAAACAAAAATTGTTTAGTCCTAAGTGACTGATTGAATTACTGTGTGACTGATAATGCTATTTGACAACCTGCTGAAATTATGCCAGGTAGTTCATGCTGTCTTCTCATAGACTTTGGTATCTTTTCCAAATGTTGCAAATTACAGAATATACTAAAGAAATGGGAATGGCAGAAGGAATCAGTTAAACGTTTAGGAGATTGAACTCATTGCCCAAATCTGACCATTTTCAAGGGTTTGGGTCATAGCAGCAACAAATGCTAACAGAAATACATCTTGTATATGAGAAGGATGAATCATGCAATATGACCTCACAAAGACATGTGTATGTCAATTTGTGCATGGGGGAGGAGAAGCAAATAATTAGGATTTTGACTGATGATGATTTAAAATCAAAGTTTCCTCTTTTTTTCACACAGTAAGTCTCTTGAACATCTCAATGATACATCAACTAGAAATTGCTGTACATTCTCTTATTTGATTACAATTAAACCAACTCATTTTTAAGGTAAAAACTAAGTATCAATGTACCAATGTATCAATGATTGCTATTTTTTTCTGTTTCCAACACATAGTGATAAAAAGCTTCCAGAAAGTCTTGAAAGAGTCAGTCAGGGGTAGTAGAGGATTAAGTCTAGAGAATATCTTAACCAGATAAACTCAAAATATGTTCATACTACATAAAATAAATGGTCAGAAAATCAGATTTGAATATCATCCATATTCAAGTAATTTCACCCAACTCAAATCACATTAAGGCATCCTAAACGGGCCCATATTCAAATTCCATATTCATAGTGCTGAAAATCCATTTTGTTTTAGAATTATACCTGTCTTTTGGCTGTGCTAATATTTTTAGCTGGCTGCTTTGGCTACACAATCTCTGGCTTCCCAATATTTTCCATTTCAAAGCCACCAAACTGTGAATTACAGCAGTGAAATTCACCAGGCATTGGAGGACAATCTCATTGTAAAAGAAAAAAGGAGAAAATCTTAGCCAGTAGTAGTTTTCCATCCTAGCGCCCACAGTACTAAGCTCACAGACCTGTTCCAGTCCCCTGAGATCAAGGCACAGTAATTTTGTGCCAAATGTGTTGTTGCTGCCATCTGGAAATAGAATATGTACAGAAAAATAACTTTACCGCTTCTCAGGATTTCTGGATAACTCAGGGAAGTGACAACTGTGCATGAATAGTCAAGGTGTGCTGGACTCATGGCCAAGGCACAGACTGACTCAGGTGCATGCCGACAGCGGGACGGATGCTTGCAGAGATGACCAGAGGACTGGCCACGTCTTTCCTATCAGAAATACAGATGCACAGCAGCAATTTTGTCACCTGGGCACACCAAACATCATGCTCATATGTTACAGGGCACAAACATCCACACTCCCAGCCAAGATTTCCCAGGAAAGAAAAGAGGAAGAGGGTTAAAGCAACCTGATTTGGCTCACTTTTAAATCAAGAAGACGCAATTCAGAGGGGCAAGATTTATGGGGATGTGACAAGATTTCAGGCATGTCTCCAGTGCTAGCCTGGTTTAGTCACACTTCAGTGTAGCTCTTTCAAAGGCTGGTTAAAAGGGAGCTTTTAAAAAATAAAGTTTCTTTTCTGTAACTTTTACAGAAAAAATACTTTCTGTTCATGTGAAAGTGAAAACACATCTCCAATTGCTCCCTATGTGCTCCTTGGTCGTCTGGTGTTAGCATTTGCCTGTTATGGAATACTTAGAACATACTAAGAGATGAGAGAGCAGACATGAGAACAAACACAGATTTGCCCAATTTAAGTGTTCATTCTGATATACCCATGATGCTGTACCCTGTTTTGCCTCACCGCCCCAATTCACTTCCAACCACCCTTTTAGGTCTCATATCTCAAGTGTTAGCTCTGCAGTGACTTCTTTCTTCTACAGCTCTGCACTAGATAGATGCAGAAGTAGAAGTGGACAGGGCATTAAACTGTATTTCCCACCCTCAGGCAACTGTCAGGGTAAGAAGTCCGTGTTTAAAAGGGCACATCTTGGACATTACTTGTTGTACCTGATATCTGACTCTGTTGCATTCTTGCACAAGGACTGACAGTCTTGTAAAACATGGGTTTCAAGACTTTTGAGTTCTTCAAAGGTGAAAAATTAATTTTCAAAATTGCTTCATGTCATGATATATGCTACAACGATTTGGCAATATTTAGTATGAACGGTAGTATAATAGAAGCCTGAATAAATAATAGCAATTCCATTATATTTTATCGATCCTATAACCTGATCAAAATAGATATCAAATTAATGAAATCAAATTATCCTGCCATAAGGTCATATTGATTACTGCTATATCTTTTGCTACACCTAATTTAATATGATGCTTTATATTTTTATTGTTCTCAAATGGCAATTTTGTTTCAAATTTATTCACACTTTCAAAAGATAAATATGTGTACCATACATGTATAGAAATCACTCTTGCATGAGTGTTTTGTGCTTCTGGGCAAAATAGTGAGGAAGACCTTTCTTGTTGTTTTTTCTTAGCCTACTGCTAGTAACAGAAACACTATGTACTCTAAGTGGAGGCAGGGCCCATTTCTAGAATTCCCAGATTAATTCAACCCAGCACTTTAGTATATAAATGCAATTAAATGGCAAAGCAAAGGGATCTGCTTAATTATGCGCTTAAATGCTTTGCTGAACTGGATATACAGCTTCTAGCTTCTAAAATTTGACAGAATTAAAATATCAGATAATTTTCACAAGGACAAAGCTGCTTCTCAAGTCAATAACCAAGTTCTGATTGCAGGTGTATCCCAGAGATCCCACAGTCACTCCTGAGATAACTTATTTTGAACAACTGGAAATAAGAGACCTCACTAGCCCAGGAGAAGCTGTGTGTAGCTACACAGGATTAGAACTCTCATGTTTTTATTTGATGAAATGAAGAAAAGCAATGTCAAAAACTGAGTACATGAGAATAAGCAAATTAAATAAACTCTTATTATTTCCCAATCACCAGTTAAAGAAGAAAAAAATAATCTTAAAGGTTACCATAGAAGTAGGGATTTTGCTAAAATCAACATATTTAGCCTCAGGAATTGTATGGGATGGAACGAATACATATGTCTATGGCTCTACAGCTACTAAGTAAAAACAGATAAATACTTGCAATGCATTCATAGCACAAATGTAACCTTGTGTCTTCAGTATAGATTTTCTTACTTCTATCTGCCCTATTATTCTTCCCTCCTAATAAGAAAGAAAATCACTGTGAGTCTGGTTGAAATAAATATTTTTGAAATCTAAAATCAAAAATATTTTTAAGTTTAATAGATCAATATTAATGCTTCTTAAAACCACAGATGAGATCAAGGGAAGTAGTCTTTCCTCTCTGTGTGATATTGGTGGGCCGCGCCTGGAGTACTGGGTCAGATCATGGGCTCACCAGCACAAGAGTGACATGGAAAATCTGGTGCAGGTCCAGAAAAAGACACAAAGGTTATTAAGGGACTGAGCACCTGACGTAGGAAGAGTGAGGGGCCTGTTCACCCTGGAGAAGACTCAAGGGCATATTTAAAACTATCTGACAGAGGGCAGTAAAGAAGATGCAGTCAGGCTGTTCTCACTGGTGACAATTGAGAGAAAAGGAGACAGGGGGCACAAACTGAAATGTGGGGAGTTTTGGCCATAATAGGTGTAAAGTACAGGAGAGTTTACGGAGTCTGCATCCTCTGAGATATTCAAAACCTGACTGAACAAGGCCTAAGCAACCAGCTCTAGCTGATACTGCTTTGAACAGGGGATTGGATTACACAACCCTCAGAGGCTGTTCCTAACCCCAGTCATCTTGTGAGTCTTGAACAAAAGATTGGTTTCTGTTGTTAAAGCCAGAATGTCCATGAAGATGCAGATGTCTTGCCAGCATCAGGAATACAGCATACATGATCTCGTTCTCCTGCAGCCTTCTGCAACAGAACTAACCTGCCAGACTTGTGCCCGACTAGGTGTGAAAAATCCAGCTCAACAACACTTTCTGATTTGAGATGAGAGAAAATCACAAAAATGGCTAATAATTCTGCTTTATGTTTTTACTTCCTGAGGGGGAAAAAACCAAACAATGCAACACTTGTGTCTTTATCACTTTTACTTCCTAAATTTTTCTGTGCTCTTGGAAGAAATCTAACTACTTATTTTTGCCTTTTTGTTATACATGTGGTTATCCAGAGAGCAGTGCTAAAATAGATTGTGAGCTGTCCTTGGAGAGACATTCAGCCCAATTTGGAGTGAATGTCCAAATTGAAACAGGTTGCCCAGGGAAGTAGTTGAGTCACCATCTTTGGAGGTATTTAAAAGATGTGGTTCTTAGGCACATGGTTTAGCAGTGAACTTGGCAATGCTTGGTTAACAGTTGTGCTCAATGATCTTAAAGTTCTTTTCCAACTGAAAAGATTCTACAAATCTATGAAAGTCAAGTGGTTTAACATACACAGAAGAGCTTTGTGAAGTCTCAAGGACCATATCCTGGTTTTGCCAGGAATAATTTTTCTCCTAGCAGCTGTACATTGCTGTAGTTTGGATGAGAGTGATGTTGATAATATACTGATGATTTACCTGTTGTTAAGCAGTGCTTACTCAAGTCAAGGTCTTCTCAAACTGCCCTGCCACTGAGGAGGGTGGGGGTTGCAAGAAGCTGGGAGAAGACATAGCCAGGAGAGCTAAGCCCAACAGACCAGAGCTGTTTCATATAACATGGTGTCAGGCTGAAAAATAAAACTGTGAGGAGTTGGCCAGGGGACATAGTCGTCTACTGCTTGGGGTTGACTTTGCATCAGTCAGAGGAGGGCAAGCAATTCTATTATGCACCACTTGTTTTGTATGCTCTTTATCATTGTCACTATTTTCCCTTCTTTTTCTGTCCTGTTAAATTGTATTTATCTTAATCCATGAGTTTTAACTTTTTGTGATTGTCTCCCCCATTCCACTGGAGGAGAGTGAGCAAACAACTGTGTGGTGTTTAGCTGCCTGCCAGGTTAAACACAGCAAACCATTTCAAATGTCCAGGGTTAAGAGCATGACAAATATCTCTTAGGTCTGTAGAAGCTTAAAGGAAACCATGGGACAGGTCAGACATCCAAAAACGGATCTGTATATATTAGCAGGTCTCATACCTCATAAAGTTAAGTATTAGTGTTTTCATACAAAATCATAAAGGTGTGTTTAGAAATACCACTTCTACAGCCATTAAGCTTGTCTTAGAGAGGGCTTTTTGCAATCTTCTTTCAAAGGTGTCTAGCTGACACTTCTACTCCATAAAAAAAGACACGCACAGAATCTTTTTGCCTTGAATATGCAAATTCCTTGTGCATTACTCCTCAAGCAGCTCAGAGCTTAGCCCACATAGCCAAATAATCAAGGAGACTATGATCAAACCTCATTAATGTATAACAGATTCAACCAGGGCTTGGATATGTTGTAAAACTGCTGTGACAGAAGTTACAAATGCTCACATCTTATTTAGGCACCCAAATTTAGCCATTTGGTTCTTATGAATATACCTTTCACCAAGGAAAATAACAATATAGAAGTAAGGACTGTTTCTACTGCTTTATTATAGTAATGTGTGATGGTGTTGCATCCACAGTATTCCCTCCAGATGTACTCATGAGCATGTTTATAAATGTTACTTTATGAATAACTTTTCAAATATTTAAGCAGATGGAGCATCTGCTTCCATGAATTCTATAAAGAGGGTGGGGTGTTAATAAAGGCTTCATTATTGGCACAGCAAATGTGAGGAAGATTACTGTTCCTTGTAAAAGCAGTAAACACTCTGGGAGCTGCAGTCTGCATGTGGATGGTGAAACCTTTCCAAAGGTCTCTTCCTCTCTCATCACTAGACTATATTAGCAGCCTAGCAAAGCAGGAGCTCTCTATTGAAGAGAAAGAAGCAAGGCAGGGTAAAATGCTGGAAGTGAAGCCACATGGCAGTATTCATGGGGAATAACTCTAGCTGTAAAATTTCATTAAATGAAATTAACTTTATAGTCACAATAAAACTGGAACTAGGAAAGGTTATATTCTTTCTGAGGAGAAGAGCCTAGCTGTTTCAAGTTTAGAGGGAGTCACATAGGCATTTAGAAGTGTCTGCAAATATACTATTAAGCTCTGAAGTTCAGCTACAATGAGCCATGAAAGAGGAGTGAAAATCTGCATATAAGTGTAATGTAAGGTATAATCCTATTAGAATCACAAGAAATCTATGAATTTACAGTGGGTGTGCATGTGCACAGAAGCAAGTCCCAGGAGAGGAAGCTTCAAGAACGTCAGTCTTTATTGCTATGGAATGTGATATGCATTAGCTTAGTATTCCTCTTATATTGTTAACTTATATTCACTTTGCCACAGCTACCTTCTCTCACATCAAATGCAATGATTGCAGTGAGAATATTGCCAAGACCTCTCTTGCCTCCTTGAAGCCTCAAAAATTACAATCTCCTTTGTGAACTGCTGTTTAATTGCAGTGTTTCCCCTCCTCACACAGTGTTCAGCATATTTTTTAGAATTTCAAATAAAATATTATAAGCCTCAAAGACTTGGACATCTAAACTGGGACAGCAGTGGTTTCTGGATTCCACCACCAGCCCTGTTGTGCTGTTTGGAAGCATAGCACACGACATTTTTCTTTTAAATATTTAAGACACAGCAGGATCATTTAGGTGTTTATTCAAATTCACCAAAATGTTATTGATATTAGCATAATTTGCATAACAATAAAAATTAGTATGGACTTCTTTCCTTAGCATAAAGTCTTCTGTTTACATCTGAAACAAGGGGAAGGGACGTTTGGGTCACAATGGGGTGAAGAATGGGAAATACTTGCTAGCCGGAGTTGTTATTTATAAGCACTCTGATTTCTACCTAGAAAACAAGGAGCATACTGATCAAGAACCTATCACCATTTAAGTTACCTGCCTAGTCCTGTTGGCATTCCCTACAGGGCAGTTCCTAAAATCAAAGGACTGAGTCTCTTCAGGAACCTCCTAGTAATGTTTTGAGAGGAGGGCAGGAAAGAGGAGAGACAGAGATGGAGAGAGAGAGAGAGAGATGTATGCATATACATATATTTCTTTTATGTTCTTACATGAGAAGCCTGGCAACAGCCGAACAATATTTTGCAAGATGATGATTATGTTTGGGAGTGACTATTCTGTTACTGAATTTTAACCTTGTTCACCTTCAACTTAACCCCTTGTATTTCCAAACACTGCTTTATATATGTGGATTTACATATAGTTTAGATTTATTCTTCAGGATTCCAGAATCTAACAGTATACCTCTGGAATCAATAGAACATCTGTACTTTGTCTGTAGATCAGCAATGTTTTCAGAAGCAAACGGTAGTTTGGTATACATCAGTATTTAGCCTGGGTGCATGATATTGTCACCAAATACCAGTTATTCCTGCAACAACGAAGGTAATAGAATCATAGAATGGTTGGGTTTGGAAGAGACATTAAAGATTATTTAGCTCCAACCCCTCTGCCATGCCCAGGGACACCTGCCACTGTTCCAGGTTGCTCAATGCTCTATCCAGCCTGGCCTTGAACACTGTCAGGAATGGGGCGCCCACAACTGCTCTGGGTAACCTGATCAATTCTGGTATCTCACTATCCTTGCAGTAAAGAATGACTTCCTGATATGTCATTTAAACCTTTTCTCCTACAATATAGAGCCATCCCTCCTCCTCTTATCACTACAGTTCCTGGTGAGGAGGTCCTCTCTGGCTTTTTGGTATGCTCACTTCAGATACTTCACTGTTGCTGTGAGATCTCCATGCAACCTTCTCCTGACTGAGAGACTGACTCCTAACTTTCTCAGCCAGTCTTCATAGGGGAGGTGCTTCAGTCCTTTTATCCACTTCTTGCCACTCTCCAGACTTGGTGCAACAATTCCATGTTCTTCATACTCTGGGGACACTTGAACTGTGCACAGCACTGCAGGTGAGGTCACACCAGAGCAGAGAAGAGGGACAGAAACCTCTCCCTTGGCCGGCTGGCCATGCTCCTTTTGGTGCAGCCCAGGGTTGGCCTTCTGTAAACACACACTGATGGTTCATGCTGAGTTTCTCATCAACCATCACCGCCAAGTCCTTCTCCACGCGGCTGCTCGCAACCAATTCTTCGCACAAGCTGTATACTTCCTTTTCAAAATGGCAGTCTTCAGGACTTAACTAGAAAAAGAAATGTTGATGTTCAATATTTGAATAAAACAAGAACAGCTGAACAAGAAAAGTTCATGGTAGACAAGATTTAATTCAGACTTCATCTAAATGCTTACACCAGAGAATGGTATTTTATTAACTCTTTTGTTTCAGATATTCCTTTAAATATTTAAAACATTATACTTTTGTCAACATATAAATATATTTTAATTATATTCTCAATGGCACTTTTTCTTAAACCAGTCTTCCAGCTTGAAAAGAACACATCACAGAGTGTCAGAATAAGTGATGCCTCTGAAAGAGTAACCTTCTTAGAAAGCACAAGGATGATCAGAAGCACCAAATATTACAGAATTTAATTAGCATCTTGTTAAAAATAAACACTTCATTGCACTTTTAAATTTTTTTTTGTATGTGGATCATAAAACAGAATATGAAGATATGTAAACTGTATGACAATCCCTGGGAGATGCAGCCATGTAGTGATCCAAATTATTACTAAGGCAAACCAGACAATATAAAGCCATGGTGAAGAAAATGGGAGGTAATAATATACCTTATATAGCAATTATGTCATCCAGACTTCTTAGAAGCCAGGAAAGGTGGCAGGCTGCCTCAGCTTCCTGAAGCTCCATCTTCTCAATAGTGTCCCATGCAGATTGATGTGGACAGTCATGGGCAGTTTACCCAAGGAAATTTTGGAGAACTCTCCTAACACACTGGCCTCCAAAAGTACCCTTCAAAATTTGGGTGTCCTTACTTAGAATCACCACAGCAATGAGAATAATTAGGAGACATCACAATTGTGAGAATTCAGTGACCACCTAAGTTTTCTCAAACAAAAATGTTTTGCATCTCTTCCATGCATAAAAATAGAGCAATATGAATGAATATGTTCAAAACAGGTGGAAAAGAAGGGATAACACACCAGAGTGAAGCAAAAGTCACAATAGAAGCACTTAGAAAGTAATATAGAAAATCTAAAGCAAAAGTTACCATCAAAAGTCCACTCACCTGGTTGCTGAGCAACATGTTTATTAGTAAAAATCACTGGGCTTCATAAAACATGGTTTTTCCCTTTGCTGGAGGTGATATATAGATTTCTCAGTCTGTAATCTAGAGACAGCCAAACTTGAAAAATACACAATAAACCAGCAGGCTTCACCTGAAATCCAATTTATTTTATAGTCTCCAGCAATAATTCCTATAATCAAGTGCTAAATGTTTGGTCAATATTACTTCCTTACTTCATGTTTTGCAATTAAATTATGATGCTATATAGGGAAATGATAATTATAGCTCTTGAGAAGCACTTTGTACTTCCAAAGCTCTATTCAAAAGTTAATTACTAAAAAGTGATATAGCTTGACCCCTCTGGCTGTATACCCTGGCAGGGCTAAACGCAAGGGACATTTCGGTGAGGTTAGCAGCTTTCAGTCTCTCCTTAACTGTGCCACAGATTTCCTAAATGAGTCTTGTGAGATAACTTAGGAGCAAATTTTGCTGATCCTGGTCACGGTCAGTATAAACAAATAACTTACGATTACTTCATTAGGATTTCATTAGCCCAGCTGACTAACACTGTATGTACTCTGTGAATAGCCTTAATGAGGGATCCCCATGGCAAGCAGAGTAAAACAGCAACAATAAATTTAAAAAATGAAAGAAAAAATTGTTGTCGGGCTTCAATATTTTTTTTTCTTCAAAAGAGCAAAATATCCTTTTTCAAGACTTCTCAACCTGAAAATATTTTCTTAAAACCTTGAAATATTCACAGACCTACTTCCATAGTAATTAGTTGTGGAAAACCAGGTGTACAGATGCTATTTTCTTAAAGAACAAAACCAGAAGATAAATAATGATTAGAGTACCAATAGAAAAGATTTCATGTTGGCTCCATGATCTGGCCTTTGGTTAATATTTACACAGAGTACAGTACAAGTTTTAGCACTTATCCATATTTATAAGTCAAGAAAATGGGTAACTCCTTTGTCTTCACTACTGGACAGAAAACACAGTATCTAAATGTACTCTCAAAAACACTTAGATTATCACCAAAAGTATTTTCTCTTTCCACATGTTAAATGTCTTAGAGTATTTCCAATACTGTCTGAGGATAGTCTACAAAATTGTGAGGTTCCTTTTATTCACATTAAATATTGGGAAAAGATTCTTTTTAAGAGAAACAATGTGTTGTCAGTTACTCTTATGAAAACAGAAAAGCTCTCTGTAGGTGGGATTTAAAAGTAAAATTTCAAAGTGCTGGCCAGTCTATCATGTCCGATAATTTTTTTAATGTATTAATACATAGGGGTGTTTTTTAATTTTGAGAAGTTTAGGATACACTTGACCTACTTGATGTTTTTACCTACGCTAAGATAATTTCCAGTACGTGGTCCTTTTTGCATTTTCAGTTGTCTTTCTGGAAACTCTGTGAAAAATGTGGGACTTATTAGTATGACTGTTACATGTCTATGATGCTGCTGTTTGTTGTGAAAAAATAATAGGTTAACACAGAATTGGATGCTTTTGTATACCTGCATAAATTCAGAAGATGAATTTAGGTAACACTCATTATCAAAATGTGCAGGGATAATATAGCAGATCTTGAGCATTGTACCTCTGAGTATACTTTTATACCCATAGGAAAGGATGTGAAATAAAGGTCAAAAATAGATGATTTCTGAAAAATGCAGATCCCCCAAATACTTCTCCTGTGGGAAGTAATTACCACAGGAGGAAAGCATGCAATGTTCAACTGCATCTTGAAACCTCCAGTGATGGGGACTCTACGCTCTTCCAGTGATTGATTGTTCACACTGTAAATGATTTTTTCTTATATCAGGGTTGTCCTCGTTTAGGGCAAATTAGGCAAAAAACAAGGGTGAAACCGATATCCCATTCAATTTATACCTTTTGCTCCTTGTCTTCTCCATGTGGCTCCTTGTGAAGAGTTCCTTCATCCTCCTTGTAGCTACCCTTTTAAAACTGGAATACGGGGATGCGTTCCTCCAGAGCCTTCTCTTCTCTGGATATTAAAGACCAAACTCCTTCAATCTTTCCCCACAGGGCAGGCTCTTTGATCATCTTCTTGCTCTCTTTTGGACCCTTTACATTCTGTTTACATCATTCTTTAATTATGGGGACCGTAACTGGACACAATACTCCAGGTGGAACCTGACAAGCCCTGAGCAGAGTGGGATGATTGTATTTCTATCTCAGCGTAGTAATACCCTGTAGATGCAGCCCCGGATGTCCACCTTCATTGCTGCAGCAGCACACTGCTGACCCGTGTTCAGCTTGTTGTTCACCAGGACCCCCAGGTCCCCTGCAGCAAGGCTGCACCTCTGTAATTAGCTATTTGCTAATTCAGCTATTTGCTTACTTTGTGTCAGATGTAGGCTTTGCACTTCTGTGTGTTAATCTTCTTGCTAGACCATTCTTGCAGCCTGCCCAGGTTTCTCTCTAAGGTGGCTTTCCCTTCTTTTTTTTCCACCTCACCATGGTGCCATCACCAAACACGGTGAAAGTGCAGTCAGTTCCATCCTCCAGATCATTTATGGAGATGCTGAACATTGACCACCATGACCTGTCAGCCAATTTCCTACCCGTCTTGCAGACTACCTGTCTAATCTGTATTTCACCAGTTTTTCTAGAAGTTTTACACTTTCAGTAGAAGTATTGCAGCTTTATTCAGCTTTCTGGCATACTGGATACAAGGCAGTACATACTGACAAAGCCAATAGTTGCACCCATAACTAAAGGGAACTTGAAAAAATAGTTTCTATTTGAAGCTGTAACTGAGATTTGGCCCTACAGTTTTCAAAATTAGGTGGTGCATTAGTTTTTTGTCCCTGGAGAATTTTTCTTTTAAATGCAAGAAGGGCACACACATATCTCAAATTGCCATATGCTTTAATGTTCTCTAAAATGAGTTTGGAACAAAAAAAGGCTAGAAAACACAATTTCTAGTGTGTCTGTAGAGTAATATCCCTGCTTGCAATGAACGAAATCTAATCTTTCCAATCAGTTTACATTCTGCTGCTTGGTATGACACATATGGTAAACTGATGTAGCCTTAAATAAATACCAGTAGCAATAATAATAACAGGGAAAGAGCCATAGGAGAAGAGAACCATTATAGCATGGTTCTCCCTTACTGGCAATTTGAGATGCTGATTCACAGCATAAGGCACTATTGAAAGTAAATCATGTGACCAGCCAGAGGAGGCAGATTTGGACATAATGGCAACTGAATACTAAAGAGCTGAATTCAAATGCAAGGTCACATCCATAGCCAAAGTAAATTATAAACTCTTATCAAAAATCTCTTAAATAGTAATGTTGTTATGACCTAGTGCCTTAGAAAAGTACATACTTTTATAGATCTCTTAGTTCTTGGGTTGGTGAAGCGTGATCAGTTTGGGATCTTCATTTCTTCCATAGTGTACTGCAGTTTAGATAAAATTAAATGTGTACTACGCAGAGATAGGTACCATTGTGTGATGCTATCACTACAATTTGAATTCAGTTAAGTGTTTTTCCACAACTTGCTTTTTTCTTATTCTAAGATGTTCAGTAAACTACATCTTAGACTGCTTCAGAAATACAAGGGGTTTCTTAATGATACGTGACTCAAAATACAACAATTTGCTGTAACAAATGAGTTTATAAAGATGCTTTGATGGCACAGGTCTGCATAGAACATTTGGGCTGTGGCTTCTAAATTTGCACTTGAGAAAAAAAATTGCCGGAGCCTTGTTTTCAGATCATTTGTAAGTGTGTATGAAAATTAGCATCATTTAAAGTGCTACCTCGGAGAAGTTCTCCCTACACAACAAGTTGGACATATCAGAAGTATAATTAATAGTGATCCAGAAAACTTGGAAATAGTGCAAAACAGTTAATTTAAATTATCCATTCTCTGAAAAATTAGCCATAAAAACTTTCAAAAAGAAAACTGTTTGAAGAAATTCACATTTAGAGAATTCATTGGGCTGGTTTCCTTGAGTAGTTTTATGCAATATCATCCATGAGTTATATTTGATTTCTAAGTTCCATTGCTTATCCTAATAATAAGGTGTCCAGTGAAGTTTTAAACATAGGTGAAAAGCACAATGGTGTTCACATTCATGGGAAATTTTTGATGAAGGACATGATCTCCTGACGTATAGCAAAGTTTTAATTGCAGCCCCTCTTCTCAATTTTCACACAATAGCTGAAAAGTGTAGCTTTTAAGCAGGTACAACATAAGGAAAAATAGCCACAAAACACCAAACGTGAAACATACGGGAACCCAAATATATTAAACACACCTAATGCTTAGCTCAATTTTTTTTTTTCCCATTGACCTAAAAATGTAAATTCAATTTGGATTCAGATTAGATTATGCAACAAGAAATAATTATTTCCTGATAAATTCTAAAGAGCACTGATACACTGATACTTTTGAATAACAACGAATACACAGGGACTACTATCAAATTACATATTAAGCTACAAATAATCTGACTGTAAACATGTTATTCAAATTTATTGACCTTGTTACAAATTCTAAGGCTTTCCAAAATTATGTGATGGCAAAGTATAACTGCACGTGAAAGCTGTCCTGAGGGAAACCTTAGGGCTTTTTCTAGGTTAAGGAAACTGAAAAATTATAAGACAAGAAATGGCTACATCTCTTCTGTATTTTTGAACAAGCAGAGCTGTTACTTGGCAAAGTTGTTCAGCAGTGAAGTAGCTAGTGTAATTTAAACTATTGTTCTGTTTTTGTGGGAATATACTACTGAATGAAAATACAGCTGTTCAAGCTGCTGCAGAACAACTATTTCAAGCTAACATTAGACCCTGAAAAATAATTGTACTGAAATTTTTACTTGTCAGCCAATACTAGTCATTTAGATAGGGGAAAAAAATTGCTTTTCTGGAGTCAATTCCAACACAGAAAAAGAGGTGTTGGATATCCTGTCAGCATTTAGATAGGGGAAACTAATGAGCTAAACTAATGATGAAGGGAAGGGAAGGGAAGGGCTAATTAAAAGTATTAGACACATAAAAGAAACTTAGATAATTTGAAAAAAATAGATTCCTTGTCTATTCTCACATGTGTGAGATAGCTCAAACCCATTCTTTGTCCAACAGATGCTGTAAGTACAGTCACCTCTTATTTCACTAAGATAGTTTTACGAGGAGCTGCAACTTCACATCAGCAATGGAAAATATTTGTCCATACATGGTTAATTGCTATCACGTATTCAAAAATGTTTTCCTCTTATTTTACTGCTCCTGAAATCTAGATATTATTGAAAGGGTATGTTGGTTTAGCAGGGATGGTAAAAAGTCAGTTAGGATTGACTTTGAAATTGACAATCAGATTAGCCAATTAAGCATAGGTATACACCTCTGGGTCACACAAGCTTAAAGTCAGGAGGGTCCTGGGTAACTTCCCTTTTTCCTCCCTGCCATGGAAGAGGTAAGCTGGCCCCTCCTGGGGGACCGGGCCCAGCCAGCCCCTGCCTGGCCCCTCTGCCTGGCCCTGGCTTTTCCTAGAAAGGTGCCAGGACTGGTGACTCCAGGGGCTGGAGGGAGGAGAATATGCCCCTTTCATGGCCTGGATTGGATTTCCAACTGATATGTAGAAAGATTCCAAAACTCAAATGAGTTTTAAAGTAGGTATATATTTTATTCAGCAGCTGGATTCACGGAGGATAGCTCCGTCAACCCATTAGTTGCATTCTCTTTTATCCTCTAAAAGTTACATATGCATTAAGTTGCACAATACCCGCCATGCATATTCATTCCCTGGCTCCACCCTGTTCTGCTTCCATATGCTAGTTATCTTATCTGCCCTTTGCACCTGCACAGTTGTCCCGGGTGGTCGTTTGGTGGTTGTAGGGAGGAAGTAAAGAAGCCTTTTTTGGAGAACAAACTTTTGATTCCGTCTGCTGGCACATGCTTGCTGGTCCCTTGGTCACAGTCCAAGCTAGATGGTTAGTCTAATCTCAGTCCTAGGAATTTATGGAGTCTTGTTATCTTAGTATCCTTGAGGCTCAGGATATTTGCATCCTATTCCGGTGGTCGTCCTTTTCTTTATCATCCATCATTGCATTCCTTCCTGCTTTTCTTTCTCAGATGGTGAGTATAGTGAAATGCAGCAGATATTATGCAATATGCATCATCTAAATGTCTATTTCCTAATCAATACCCTTCTAACTTCTTACCCTCTGTCTCACAACAGCTGTAAAACACCCTTTTCCCCTTGGCTGGGGAAGAGCCAGACTGGCCTTGGTCTGGCCGTGTCTGCCGGGCCCCATAGACCTCCAGCAGGGGAGGTGAGGCTGCAGTTTAACATCAGCTAATTTTAAAGTCTACCCGAGCTGGCCGAGCCGGGACAGATATCTGCCGGGCCCCTGATAACAACTACATGCCCAGTGGGGTCAGGCCCACCCCAGTGGTCACCGAGATGGGGAGGACAGGAGGCATCCACCAGGCAGGCTGCTCCGAGATCCCTCGTGGTGCAGCTCTCTTCCCCCAGGCCCTGCGGCTTTCGAAAATCCTAGAGGCTGCTGCCCGGCAGAGATCACTCAACCATCTGCAGGCCCGGGCAAGAACGTTAACTCTTTCCTGATACAAATGAGACTTTTTAAAATTCTAATACTTCTTTTGAGTAAAAAGGACAGAGTGAAACATAGAGAAGACACAACATGAGACAGAAGTCAGATGGAGAGAGTGAAAAACTAATAGGAAGGATAGAAGAGTTGTCATGTTGACTGGACTTCCCTGGTGAAACCATAGAGAATGGACTATTTCCTGTAACATATGAATGCTGTTTGGGGGAATGCATGGTCCTCGCTGGTGGACTTGTATAATTGAGATTTAATGGAAAATTTTGAACAGAGGAAGACAAGTTATATGAAGTCCTTTACTCCTAGGGAAAAAGGAGATCTCTGGTTTTGAGATGAAGATGATTTTGAAGATGGAAGAAGAGAATCTTTGTTTTATACTAGAAGAGACGTCCTTAAATGCTACCCTAAATAAGCAGACATGGCCCATAAGAAGCTTGGGAATCTGCTAATGGGAGAGACTTCACAAAGGCAGGTTCCTGGGCTGCTGTCTTTGTGAGAGTTGAGACCCACAAGAGAACTGTTCTATGTTGGCAGTGGGGAATTTCCATGGAAGTTCTAAGAGACACTCCTCTCCCAAAGAACTGATGACAGATTATTTTTAAATAGTGAAACTGACTGAAAATCATAGGTTTTGTTTCTTCATGTTGTTTGTGGGCAAGTGAACACTTTGTGGTGGGAGGAAGACTGTTTTGAAAGTTTCATTTTGGTTCTTTTTTTCTTCTTTCTGTGTGTTAATAAATCTATCTTTGTACCTGTAAGTTTGGGCCTGTTTTGCCTTTTTCTCCTAATCCTATCTCACAGCAGAAAAGATGCTTAAACCACTACACAAAATTTGGCAAACAGAAACAGGTTGCCATGAAACCACCACAAAGGGTAATCAGGATTAACATATGATATGAGTGTGGTAATTCTTGTCTTTGCTACCAGAAAGCCAACTGATATTGAAAACCAAGTTTGACACATCTATGTAGTTTGATCATTGAGCTGAACACCATAGCAGTCAAAATCAGAAAAAATTGTCTAGACACTTCTAAGTAAAAACAATTAGAAATATTCTGTTGTATGAACTGCCAAGTATAATCCACTCCAAAAAAAAAAAAAAAAAGGGTTGGAGAAATTTCTCTCTCCTGTTTAAGAAACTTGTTTCAGTACAGAGTGGATCTTTATCTTAAGGGAATTTTCTTTGCCTTGAATATTGGGCAGCTGTGACTAGATAGGTAATTTTTAGATGGATAACATCACATGGGATAAATCCTACCTAATAAGCTGTTACTCCCCACAGTGATACCTCATTCATATTAAGCATTAAATACTGTGAAAAATACCTCAAATTCTTTTATGTTGTTTCCAGGCTTTGTGCTCAATTAAATGAATGATATTGTATTTATTGAAAACCAACAAGAAGCCATCGTGTTTTGCATCTGGAGACAAATTCTAAAACCCTCATCATTCTTCTATCTCGGCCCAGGATACATCTGTTACTGGGTAGCCAGAGTGAGGCTTTCTAACATTCTTAAGCCACCATCTGAGATAAGGCTACCATGTGTCTAGGTTTTTCATGACACTTTGTCTTTTCTAGATGGAAGTTTTACCATTCAGGATTTTGAGCACCTCTATTATTTGTCCAGGAATTCTTGGCATTTAGCTGCTCAGTCACAGCTTAACTATTTCCTTCTGAAAAATCATAGTCTGAAATATGGCAGCCCTAATGAGAGGAAAATCATCTGTTGTTGCTGCAGAGCTTAGATTTGAGCATAGATAGACATATTTATCTGGACAGCTGCAACTTTGCACTTGCTGCACTAATAAATAGTTTTTGGCTGCAATTTTTGCAGCAGCAGCAGTTACATTTACATTTTCTTTCCCAGCTGCAGCTGCACCAAGAGAATGAAAAGAGAGGAACAGCAAGGAAACAGCACAAGCAGAGGTGCTGATTCAGAAGGAATTTTCTTTAGGATCTCTTTCCTTCACGTTTTAGTGTGTGGAGCCAATCAACAGCTACTGACTTCAAGAAGACAACACGAATTGCAAACTGCACCACTGTGCAAGGCTCCTCTGACTTATGGGGCCAGCTCAGTGCTGTGAGAATTCATTGTCTGTTCATTGGAATGTGACCATTGCCACACTGGCACTTGCTGCCCAATTTGGCAGAGGCAGATCAACTTTTGTTGGTACAGTAAAAAAATAACTAAATTTACTAAAAATATTCTGTTGCTGCAAACTGCAAAACTCTAAAATTCAAAAATCCTGTCATGTTTTGGCACACAGGAGTGAAGTTATCATTGACAAAAGTACAGGGACCTACATTTCTGTCATTTTTCAGTGCAAGACTTGAACGGAAGCTGTTTTGCAAGAAGAAAACCCTCCCTAATGCACACTGGGAGAGTAAATGGCAAAGGTATTTTGATAGGAGAACTAATTTGTTCTGTTCAGAAAGACTGATTTGTCACCACAAACAACGTGGATATTGATGATGAAACTTCTACTTTTATTCAGAAAAGTTTGCTTTCCTGCCTTCTCTGCCTTCATGGTTTATAAAGTCTGTTAGTTGGTTGCAGGATAGAAGAAGTTTCTAAATATTTGTAAAATTACAGTAAAATTTCCACTTCTCCTCTGACCTTTTATTTATACCTGCTCTGTCCAATGACTTGCCAAGCTATGGGAGCTTCTCTTTCACCATTTCCTAGTTAAAGCTCATCCATTCCAACAAAAGAAGGGAGCTGAGAAATGTGGAGATACTAAAGACTATTAGAATCCTTTCTTTACCTCATCTTGTGTTAAGTCCAGGTGAAGCAATTCCAGGGAGCAGCCTCTAATTCCTTGAAACTTCAGGGAAGAGGGTGAGCTCTTGGGATCTTCTGCTTGATGTCCTTCAGTCTTTCTGTATCTACAACCATTTAATATTTCTCTCCTATCTCCCATTACAGCTCCTTTTTTTTTTTTTTTTTTTTTTATTTTTCTATTTCCCATNTGCCATAATCATTTGGATATTCCTCCTTTTTCTACTGCTCCCAGGAAAGGGCTGATGCCTGTTTTTAGGGGGAAGATCAACAAGGACACAGATATAATCAGGAGCATAAGGGAATTATTAAAAGAGGACGTGTACTTGTAATTGTCTATCCACGGCAAAGCACACTTCCAGTGTTTGACTTTGTTCAGTACAGAGAATTTTCCGTGCTGTATGTGCATATTTGGTAACCCTTTTGCAGATCAATGCCCAATGTCCTCATGAGCCAATTGGAACATCTGACACCCCAGAAACTAGCATCCTTGAGGAATTACAAAGGTTGAATTCTTTATTTCTCTTTGTTCTGAATCTGGGTACTTCTCACATAATTTAATGGTTCCTATTTCTGTACTGTCAGAGAGTAGGACAAAGAAATCCCCGTTTATGCTATTTCACTCCTAGTTTTGCAGATTCCTATTACATGCCTTTTCTGTGTTGTAGAGGCCCAGGCACAAGTATATTTTGTCTCAAAATTCTTACTGGTGCAACAGGAAAATTGTGATTAGAAGAGAAAGTTCTGCAAAGGTGGAGTAGTACTGTCCACCACCATCACACAAAATCTAGTTTACCGAAGAGGCATGCATCCAGTTAATTATAAAAGGAAGTGGATCAGTGTATCCCCCCTGTTTTTCCTCTCTTTAATTTTCTTTGTTTTACTGCCCCACCTCCAGACCGCCCACATGGCAGGACCAAGACAGGACCTAGGGACCGATGATATACTTTGTCCTCTTTCTCTCTTTTCAGCCTTTATTCCTCTCCTCCCTTGCTCTGACTGAGGAAAGCACTGCTATCTTATTCTACCCTGTACTCCGCATTGAAGTTTGTGGTGGGAGTGGGGAGCTTCTGGAATTGTGTTGTGACTTGTGAGCCCTCACCTTTGAGGAGTTTGTTGCAGGAGATGAGAGCTAATTGAAGTGTACTATAAAATTTAAGGCCTTGTTAGACAACACTTTTTGAGTCTAAATAGTGGCCAGGTTGCCAGAGTTAAGGTGATTATATTGCAAGAGTATATGATTTCCCTGATGCATGGTCTGCTGTATTTGTTCAGCTCAACAAGAATTTAGAGCAAGCATCACACATTTCACACTGGTGGGTATGACATATGTTGGCATTCTCATGTCGTTTCATGACCTTTGAACTGAAAAATGAGTAATTCAAAATTATTCATGATCTATCACCACAGGAACAATGAATGGAGCACAGTGGAGACTCGGGCACAATGTACATAATCTCATGTCATGGGTATTTGGCCTCAGAGAACAGTTCATGGTCTTGCTTTCCTGACTCATTTCCTTGATCCATTAACCAGTCTTTAGGTGGATATCAAATGATCCTGGAGAAGCAAGTACTTTGGCACCATGCTTGGTAACCAGGATTAGCATCCAGAAGTTCAGCCTTGTCATTTTCAAAGCCAATTTAGAAGGAGGTACAAGTTGTTTGAGCAGTGTTTTTAGTCAATCACACTCCCTGCAGTCTGTAATTTGGGATTAGTCATCCTGGAGGCAGATGCTGTGAGGGAGGAAGGAGAAAGAAATAGAAGGCAAGAAGTTGTATTGATTGAATGTGCTTTCCACCTGAGCTACTGGTGCATCTGCTTGTGCACTTGTACAGAAAGCCTCATTCTGCAATTATACCTCTTTTCTTCTTCCTGTTCTTTTTCCTCCAGTGTCGAGAAATTTTGGGTAATTCTCTCTTCTCCTGTGGTTCTCTTGCATCTCAGTGAAATTTTTTCTCTCATGGATCAGCCTCCCTCGTTCCTAAAAGTTTTCTGAAGATCTCCAAATGTTCCAGAGTTGCCTCTGTCTGAGAAAACCTATGCCTGTCAAATAAGAAAGTAAACTGTTGTTTCTGGTGGTTCACTCTCTATGGATAAGAATACTTAGAACATTTTTACAAGGCTGGGATGATATTTTCACAGCATTTCTATCTTGTCTTGCAAGTCTTGAGTGCATCCTTCACACTACTGTGTGCTCTGGGTGGGTGGGAACTTCCTTAACAGAGAGACATTTTAATAGCTGGGAAAAAGGATGATCACTGTAAAATACACATTGAATTGTTGTTGTGCTTTACTCTATTTAACATCAAAAAAACAGCATGAGTATGGAAGACCTGGGGCAAACATTCCTGTTAAGATTATCTGTGACTTTACATGTCCATGTTTGAGGCGAAATGGTAGCTGCAAGCAGAGTACTTTTACTTCTATGCAAACCACTTGTCCACCATGTAAACATAAGGGTCCAAAATAGTTTATAGCCTGATGAAGGCAATAAATAGCTTGGGCTAGATCCTCCGCAGCTACAAAACCTAGTGGAGCTAGTCTTATTACACCTTGCAAACTCTCTGCAACTGAGTAGTATTTTTTTTTTCAAGTTTTTAAACCAGAATCCATGTTACTGAAGTATTATAGAGTTGGACAAAGAGGGGAGGGAATGCAATTTTGCATTAAATAACAGGAGACAGACCTTGCAGAACAGTAAGTCAGAAACCAACAACAGGTTTCTTGCACAAATGTGTACACCACATTATCTAGGGGTCTAAACACTATAATATTCAAACATCATGTTTCCTGGTCAGAATATGTCAAATCAAACCTCCTAACATCTCCCAAAATCCAACAAAATATGAACCTGCGCATCTATATCTGTCCCCTATAACACGAAGCTGTAGCTAGTTAACTTCTTTTTTATTTTTATGTGTCAAAAAATTTAATCTTTCTGGAGGTTATAGATAATACAATGTATCCCTAAGTCTTTACAACATGTTTTGAAGGTAGTTAGTCAGTAAAAATACTTGGCAATTACCAATCATTAGTTTCTCAAAGGCTGCTTTACCTGTAAATCACTCTAATGATGCTCTCATAAAATACGGCTTGTTTACTATTTTTCTATGTGTGCTGTAGCTTGCACATAATTTCAATTAGCTTCTATCTTTGCCATCTGGAAACAGGGAGAAGAATTTTTCTCCTTTGCACTGTATGGAAAATAATTACCAGTAATACTCTGTGTGATAGCTGAAGGAGAATTTTTGCATCATAACTTGATTGCTCTTTTCATAAAACAAATCTATTTAACAATATATACACCAAGAAATTATTATATGATACTTTAATTTCAGGAATTAGTTCTTCCAACTGGAAATAATATTTCAGAAACCATAATAAAGCTCTACCAAACATAATATTTTTATTACCCAGATATGATGCACAGGGTCACAGAAACCTGAGGAAACAAAAAGTTGTTTGACAAAACAGCTCCATCATGACCTTTTTACTGAGATACTTTTAAAAAGGTAATTAGCAATACTGATCAAATTCCACTAGATTTGAGAATTTATTTAGTTCAGATTAGCAAATGAAACATCAGATATTTATCTGAATTTAGGCAATCTATTTGAAAGTAATGAGTAATGGTAGTAAATTCTTCCAATCTGCAGGTAAGATTCTTGGGCAGAATCTCCCTGAGAACAGTGGGAATCTTCTGAAGATCAAAGGTCTGACCACTGCATTTTATTGCAGGAATGTTTCCTCATGAATTATGCAGATATCACTCTAAACCAGAAGTTTTTGCATCATTTTTCTCTTTTTCCTTCTAATCTTAGAACTGTAAGTAAAGCAACAGGCAGACATAGGAATGAATAATGGGAGGCAGCAGATGTATCCAAAACTTGCACACATCCAAGAAGAACCAAGATGTTTCAGCTTGAATTTAAAATGAGAATTCTTTGACTCATCAACAGGGAAAAAAAAAAGTTTCAAAAGTCTGTGTGAAAAAATGTCCCTGAAAGAGTATTTCAAATATGCCACTGTAACACAAGGGAAGAGGAATCTACATGTAAAAGCACAACAAACTACTGACTGGAAAATTGCAAAAACATCTTTGCCAGCTCTTAATAATATTTTAATACCATAAAAGGAAGAAAGTTCAATATTTATTCATGATAAAAACAGTGACAAATATAAATATTGTTATTGTAAAAATTCAAAATTAAGCAAATTTTGGTGCCTGCAGGGAGAAAGAGAATCTATAATGCAGTGCAAACAATGTCAAGGAACAGTCATGGATCAAATTTATGATAAAAAAAATTGCCCCTGAAAAATTTAGATTTTTCTCATGATGGTTTTACACCTTTATACAATGTAAAGATAGAGTTTTCATTTGGTTATCCCTGGCACCAACATAAATACCTTCTCATCTCTGGTCAATATCTGGTATAAAGACTAAAAAAACCATCAGAGCAAACATTTGCAACAAGACTCAATTTAAATATTAAGTCTAAAATAAAATTACTTTATCTTGTTTTTCAACTATTTGGAAACATTAAATCTGAAACAGTCATTTCATATGGAAATTACTTCTTCCCTTTGAAAAGACTGATGACTGTTGTCACGTGTTTCATGCTCCATGATTGTATGAACTTGCCATATTTCAGCAAAGTGCCCAAAACCTGTACCACACTAATTCAATGACAAGGCCTAAGTAAAGATCAGAATGCCCTTCTTGCCTTTTCTTTATGCCTGCCTGCAGAGACGCTGGCAAGGCTTGTATTGCCTTGCTAATTGAGCATTAGATTAACTGGACTGGTGTATTTGTTGTCTGGAATTTTACAAATAAGGGGAAGAAATAATTGCCATCATAAGCACAGCCACAAATCCACTTTACATTTTAATTTAATGTGTTTGTATGGGAGCTTAATCCTTAAAATGGTTACACCCTACTGTAGCTAGCTATAAATGTGAGGCATAAAGTTTCCCTCTAATAGCGTGTCATCAGCATTTGCATTTTCAGCCTGGAAAAAATCATTTTGGAAAGGTTGATGCATTTTGAAATATTACAGTCAGTATTTTGCAAGCTGATCAAATTCTGTATTTTGCAGGAGGAAAAATGCAATGGCATTGCTTTTTATAAAAGTTATTAGACAAGAAGGTCAAAGGAATTTTGAAGAATTGCTGCAATGAAAGCTGGTAATGTATTTAGTAAATAAAACTACCCACTTGTAAACAGTTCTAGGAACCAATGTAATATAAAGTTTCTGTTTAGTTTTTGTCTGTCACACCTATTGGAATATACATAAACAAATATTTGAACTTGAACTCATTTCTTCAGAATATTATTACGTTATATACCTTACTGCTTTCACTGGTGGAATGACATGGTGCTTAAACCTAGTGGTTAATAACTATATTCAGTTTTTGATAAATTTTCTTTATTTTGGAAACAATCTGTTGGTCCGTGTGTCTGAACCTGGAGGACTGCATGACCCCAAACAGCCTGTCAGGACAGCCTCACTTGCAAGCCAGGAAGCCCAGGGCAGGCTCAGCCTGGGTCCTCAGTGCTCTGCTCAGCCCAGGCCCTGTTGAGCCCATTGGGGCTCCCCAGAGGCACCCCAGTCCTGCTTTGTGGAGCAATCCCTCTCCTCCAGCTTCCTGCAATCACACTGCAAAGCTTCCCATCATAGCTGCAGTTGGGGGCAAAAACTGCGTAGATCTTTTTGCGCTACACAAAGCTAACCACTGTCAAAGTACCGCCTGGCAAGTATTTATGTTCTTCCATTGAATAAATCTCACCTTTAAACACCAAGCTACTATATTTATTTCCATGGAAGTTAATTCATCTTACAGTAGTCTCCAGCTGCTCTGACAACTGTTCTAAGAAACACACATGAAATTGAATAACACTGGTTTGCACTACAGAATTTGTAGATACAGAACTAGAAAAAGAATGAGAAGTGCAAGCTCTTTTTGGGTAATGAGTGAAAGTTATAACAGCACAGGGTAAGAACAGTACATAGAGGAGATGTGTAAATTCCTGCCAAGCAAACACAGGTTGCAGCAACTGGGTAGACAAAGCTCTAATATCCACTGGCTTCCTAAACACTTTCCCAATACAGATTTGCCCTCTTTGTGATTGGACAGTCCAGTGTCCATAAAGCCTTACAGTATCCAGATCTCTGTCTCTTGAGAAATTCCTACGGTTTCTGATAGTGTGCAACTGAAATTGGAATGTAAGAATCCAGAAGAAAAATGAAAGCCTGAAGTCAAACAAATCAATTACACAATCCCCCTGTATCAGAGAGAAATGCTACTGTAAAATTGCAAACAATGACCCACAAGTAAAAAGACTCTCATACTTGAGTTTAACTGAGATCCTGGTCAAGTTCTTCACAAAAAGTGAAATCCAAAAGATATCAAAGATAATCCTCTAATATTAACAGTATTATCACCTCCTTCATGAATAGAGATGCTATCACTATTTTGCTTTTGCTTTGATGGTGGCCACCCTTCCTTGACGTGAAGTTAAAGCTGCCATTTTAGTATTGGCACAGGTTTCTAGTCACCACAATACTGGATAGAAATTGAGTTGAAAAAATGTGACCTTGATAGCTCTTATCCACTGAGGGAAATTGAGTGTTTTGTTGTAGTTGCTGCTTTTAAGAGCTATTTAAATGTGATTATGAAAGTGGCAGAATTTGCAGACTGTGTTTCCCATGTTTCTTGCAAGAACAAGTTAGACATGAATACTAAAGGAACATGAGAGAAATGAATGGCGGAGGTGGGGAAGTACATGTTTGTACAGACAGATTAATGAACATGTTCTCATGTACAAAACATACATAGCCACAAATATTGCTCTAAGTGGGAAAATTCAGAATACAGCTGAGACCTAGTAGTTTATCTTGCAACTTTATACTTATGTAAGCTGTCTATATGTACATAGAGTGAAATTAGAGGTCAGAAAAATGATTGAAGACATGAGCCTAACTTGATAGTTCTCAGCTCCTAAAGATCTTGTACAGAGAAATCTCTTTGGTTGGATGAGTACTTAAAGCAGATTGAACCATTGCTCCACATGCAATCAAACCAGGCACTTGTAAACTTAATTATGAGTGACAACCCAAGCCAGAACTTCAGTGCTGGCTCACTTCACTCCTTCATCTGTGTACCCTCAGGAATTACAATTCTAATGCCTCTGTCACTAAGGAAATTACATGATTAAACTAGCTTTCACAGGGAAATCAATTAATCCTCACATTTTTTAGTTTATTTTTTATCTCCCAGAGCCTTCTTCAGGGCTTCATATTGAAATGACATAACTACAATGTTATTTAATATCACTTTAATTTTTAATTTTCTTAGGAAACCTGTTTCTATTTTTCTATATTTGCCCCTCCAAAATATCTCAAAAAAAATCTTTTGGACAGAGAAATGGCATTGAGTGAATATGTCCTACCCCTTATCACACACAAGCCCCTGGAAAAGCTGAGATATAATGGACTGATAAAAACTATGCTGAGAGCATTAGACAATGAGGCATGGAAACAATGGGATGCAAATTTAGCAGAAGCCACTTGGTTGCTTAACACCAGAGGAACTGTAAACCATCCTGCTCCACCCAAAACAGGCCTCCTCCATGGAAGGAGAAAAGGTCCCTGTACTACACATAGGTAAGTGGCTGGAAAAAACAGTGTGGATTTCTCTCCTGACAGGAAAAGGCAAACACAGACATGTGAGGAGCAAGGAGGGTACAATGATGATCTGGGCCAGGCTGATGCTGTGCTGCTTCTCCTGTCCTGATCACCTGACTTGATGGAATGGAGCCTAAACCATGTCTGGTTTTGATCATCTGGAGGGGTGGAGAAAGTGCATGGAATAGGAAAATAATATCTGTGAACTGACAGGGAATAGTAGTTAATGAAATATATACATCTGTATGTTGGGTATAAAGCTGGTTTAAATATGTAGTTTAAGCCGTAAGAAAAAGAGGAGGAAGGAATTAATTAATTATGTTTACCTTCCAGAGCAACTGCTATGCACGCTGCAGAGCTGCTCACCGTGAGTGGCTGGACATCATTTGCTGATGGAAACTAGTAAACAGTCTAATCCTTTTTTCTTCTCTTTTGCATGCACAGCCGTCTGTTTTTCATTTAGTAAACTGTGTTAACTTACGATTTTTCGATCTTATTTTCCCTCCCCTGTCCAGCTGAGAAGTACAAGGGATAGAGCAGCTTGGTGGGCGTCTGGCACTCAGCCAGGGTGAACCCACTCCAGCCCTGGATATTTTTGCTTCATGGTTTACTTAAATGTCTCTGATAGGAGTGTAGTTATATTTACACTATCAAGTTGTCTGTATTCAGATTACAATTACTTCTAATTCACAGATGTAATATTCACCTGTGTACTCCACCACTGATGTTATGATTATTCTTTCAGTCACACTGTCTTGTGTGTGCATGCACACATGTTTTACTTGTGTGTGTTTAGGTATATACAGGTTTATAATAAAACTTAATTTCTTGCCTGGTCAAATTTTCTTATGCTGTTCCAATTTATCCTGTCTAATGAGACAGCTTCTAGCAGCAGACATGTTGACAGTAAAAGTAATAGCTTTACAAAACCAGTAACCTGTTGCTGCACATTGCTATATTGAAAAATGGATGCTCTAGTTTGGAGCACAGTGTTCTATTGAGCGGTTACACTCCATGATGGAAGATACATGTCAGAGAAGAACATTCCTAATCACCAAATGTTCTGATAAAGAGGACCAATTAATCTTTGTCTATTAGAAATGAGGATAGGGATTAACTCCTACAAACTGGTGTGAAGACAAAGTTAAAATATAACTTAACAATATCGGAACACTTAACAATTTTTCTTTCATGCTCTATGAAAATTTCTTTTCACCCATGACAGCCTATGGCTTAATATAGTTTCTGAGGTCTGGCATGTCAGTAATGATGAGAAAAGCTGAAAACTATAAATTATGCAGGCAATGACTATTGCCTGAACCTGACTGCCTAGTTGCATTTATTTTAGCTCATCTTTCCTAATTGTTATCTTTAGGGACCTTACCTTAAAACTGCCAGCTCTGTGGGAAAGCCAGCTCTCAGACTGGAAGCTCACCTGTTGGCCTTGACACCAGTGCTCAAAGAACTGGAAAACACCAAGAGCTCACGCATCTGTACCAAGTTCTAAGTGCAGCCTTTGCCTGACTGTGGGTCAAGATTTCTGAGTCTGAATTTTAGCTTGCTAACTATTGCTAGCTCCTTTCTCAAGGGAAAGTTGTCAACAGTTTTCTCTTCTCAAAACACCTCTCTCTGTTTCTCAAAAGAGGTTAAGTAAACAGTGTTCCCTTTCCTATAACAACTGTCCCCAGGTGTTGTTTCCTGTAGCTTAACCAATGGAGAGAAGTGTCAGTCCAGTAGACCAATGATATACCTTTTTAGTGCAGCATGTTATAAAAGAAACTGTTGGAATTGTAAATAAAGCCTTCTTTCTCTTCTGACAACTACATGGAGTCAATCTATTTCGTGTCCTACCGTGACACCTGACCATGCAGCTTATTAAGAGGCTCTTGATTCAGTGACATGATGGCCTTAGTGCTCATGTACCAGCCTCATGCAGAGTGTTTTTCTCTGGCTTCAATGCCACAAACAAAATTCTTTCACTTACTTACTGTGAGCATACTCACAGTGTTTTGCAAATCACGGGTGGTGATTAAATGCTGCATATTTCTGAGCCCCAGGTGAATTCAGCTAAAGGGAAATTTAAACTATCTTCCTATGTCTTATTGTCATTCACTTTCACCACTATCTTCAAAGACAAGTCAAAAAAAACCCAAAGAATTCACTTTCTTGCAGTATGTAAGATAGGCCTTTCAGGGATTCTGTAGGTAACAATGTTACTGAAGGACTTAAAAGATAGATTAAAACATCCATTTAAATAAGATGCACCACAATCCACAGGTGAAATTCATTTCATTGGCATGAAGTCAGTAATCAAGCTGTATGCAAAAAAAGCCTGGAGGCCTCCAGGTGCTTCACTTGATCCTTCCTACCCACTGTCTAAACTGCAGGATACAGAGCACCCACAGAGCCATGCTATGCTATTCCTACCTGCAGGCTAGAGAGAGAGAGCAGCAGAGCCCTGGGCCAAATGGACTTGCATGAGGCAGCCCCCCTCAGCATCCTTCGCACAGCGTTCCACCTGTGCCTCCTCTGGGAACGCACAGACACACGCACAGAAACATAGCACAGCCCTAGAGGGTTTGTCATTCCCTTTCCTGCAAGCAGACGTTTTCACCTAAGAAAATTCTACTCTATTTTGGGGTAATTTAGGCCTTTTTCTATAGCTAACAAATTCTTTAGAGGCCATTAATAATGCAGAAATGATGAGAAGGTAAAAATTTTACATTTTCAGAAAAAATTTATTAGTACCATAGATTTACAAACAATACTAGGGACTCTTTTTTAAAGCCTAGATAGCAGAAACAGGGATATTAACATCTACCAATGCCCACTAATCTTTTGATTTATGAAAAATATTTTCCCCCACTACTTGGTTGAAAACATTAAAATCATATTTTAAAATGACTACTCACTAGAAAACCAAACTGACCAACTTTTTCCTTTTACTGCCTATAGCGAGTATCTTTTTTGAATGCAATACTATAGCTGCATTCAAGTTTTGTTTACAAATTACAGCAAAACTCACAGGACCCTAAAAAGAAAATCCATGTCCTGTGGTAAGCCCTAGTCATGGTAAGGCATCCACTCTGTGTCTCAGTTTAGTTCAAAAAGGTTTAACAACTGTCAGTTTGAAGAAACAAGTTTGGAATAGCAATGACCATCTCATCCTGTTTATTGATTTTAGCCATTTCATTATGTTTTATCCAGCATGCTAAAATTTAGAGCCTCCCTAGTAACTTTCAGATATACTTACAGAAAAATTTTGTAACAGAAAGGTGGATTTGAAATAGATTTTCCCTGGCTAAATAATAATGAACAAAAAAATCTCAACAGCATTTGGTTTTCCTTACTGATAGCACTGTCAACTATGAAGCCATAAAATAAAGGTTAAAAATATCTGGTACTGGTTTTAGAAGGTTTCCCTACAGTACAAACCTGAAGGAAGGGGTCAGTTGGGTGATTAACCTGATTTTCTACGCTTGTTTCTCAGTACCTTCAAACTCTCAATATAGAAAAATTCATGACTTGCACTTAAATATCACAAAAAATTATTCTCTCATTTTTCTGTTGACTGTGTACTTTCATTACTTGCTTTATTAAATTTTTCCTTGTGTCATCAGAGATCTCAGGTTTTTTTCCAGAGTACAAAGTACATGTTTAAGCACCCATTGATGTCTTGTCATTTTCTGAATACCTTGTACAGTAGAAATTTTATTCTTCCTTTACCACAATGACTGACTGTTCTGGGCCATTTGATTTAATATCAGAGGAGATGGTGGGAAGGGATGTCTGTTGGACTGTTAGCTTTGCGAACAAACTGACAATGTTACAGTCACAGAAAGAAATGTCCCTGAAAATAAGAAACCAAACCGCAGGAAAAGAAAAACCAAGTGAGCAATAATAAAGATTTCAACAGATTCTAAAATCTGGACTGAAGGTGGGGAGAAAAGAAAATAACCTGAATAATATAAAAATTCATATCTGCCAGAAGTGGTGATTCTTTTTTATAGCATCCATGTGAAATCAACAGTTCAATACAAGCTAAATGCAGCAGTTATATATTTGCTATTTAGGATTGATGTCATATTGTGGTCTATACGTCAGCTTGAGCTTGAGAGCAGCTGCTATGACATAAATCACCTTCACATGATTGCATAAAAAATAGGAGACTTTTGGGGGGGAGTGGGGAAGCAGGGAGGAGGTGTGAGGAAGAGAAAGTATATGGAATTTAAAAAATGTTAAAAGAGGGAAGAAATAATTTTTTAAAGTTTTTATCTGTCTCAGCCTTCAGAAGACATGTGTTTGCAAAAATTTCTGTACCATCAAGAATTTTTGAAATCAGAAATCAGCAGCCCTGCAATCACTTTTCCAAAACTGCAAACTCAGAGAAAAGTATATACAATTGTTAACGGATCATCTTTTTTCTGGATACTGTCTATTACATAAGAGTGAATAATACTTTTTAAATATTTCAGAATAGCATCAGGGACAGGTCTTGGTCCTGCTGTTGCTGCAACCATTGCTACCTTAATAGATGACCATGCAACAGTTTTTATATGTTCACTCAGGCTCTGACTCTTTTCTTTTGATTTTGCTGATTTCATTGCCATTGATTCTGGTTTGTTTTGGGGTTTTTTTGGGGGGGGGTTTTTGTTTTTTTTTGCTGTGGCTTTTGCTTGCAGGGGAATTTTATACTCATAAATGTTTCTGCTGTATATATTTGTCACATATAGCCTCCAAACTTCTTAGCTGATATAAATTTGGTAAATTTGCTGGTACTTAGTTTACTGCTATTATTGTGTCTGTGTTAAGTGAGTTAGAAGCTGTTTGATGAAACATATGACCTCGAAGTTAATAGAAGCTGAACAGAATTTCCATCTGTATTTAATGTATCTTGGGTTTATTTCACCCAGTGCTGCCTGAAAGTCAAATAGTGTGAGCAATCCAGTCCCTAGGTAGTCAACTGACAGGGGTACTTCCTCCTATTTATCTTTTCCTGCTGGTGGTGGGGGATGATTTAAGGTACAGGTGATAAGTTACATGAGACGAAGTCCATGCTTTGTAGGTCCATTCATGAAGACCACTTTTAGACAACTGCCTCTACAGGATACTGAAATGACTTTTAAATAGGCAAGGACAAAATGTATCAATCATGACAGCTTCCTTCTCTTGCTGTGTACCTGAAGCGTTCATATATAACTTGTATTCTTGCTTGTATTGATTAACGAAATGCATTAGGATGAAATGATGACTGTTAATGCATGGTTTTACAAATTGCACTGTTTATTGTGTGCTCCATAAAACCCAATAATTGTGTATATTTATTTTGTTCTAACAATAAACATCAAAACAAAACTATAAATACATCTTCACACAATTTGCAACATAGCTTTGTACCCAGCAGTGAGAAAATTAAACAAGTGTTGGTATATATTTCACTACAAATAAAGTCATTTGTGCTTTAGCTAATTTTTTCCTCTAGACTCATCTAGACTTTTGTCTAGACTCATTTCTAATTTCTCCCTATTCTACCTTTAACAGACAATAAAGATAAAATATGTTAACTCAAACAACTAATGTTGTCAGCTTTTGTAAATGAATTAGAACTGAGATCCCTGTCATCTACCAGTGAAGTACCCTTAGTCCTGTATAATCCTGTAGCAAGATAATAGGGTGCAAATAGGTGTTTAATAGGGATTTGAATGGGTTTAAGATAGTTTTGACTAATCTATTCTAGCATCACTATACATTTATTTATATTTGGAGAATTCAGCTGTTCCCTTGAAACTACAATGCCCCATTTTGGCGTCTCATGGTGATGTTTCCTCCATGTGCACATTTTCCTTTTTCTCCCTTTTTATACTCCTAAAACTCGTGTTTTCTTATTTAAGCAAGGGCATGACTTTAATAACAAAATGTTTGAGAAGTTGTTCTGAGATGGAGGCATTACAACAAAAACACC
This sequence comes from Donacobius atricapilla, assembly GCA_013397315.1. Taxonomy (NCBI): domain Eukaryota; kingdom Metazoa; phylum Chordata; class Aves; order Passeriformes; family Mimidae; genus Donacobius; species Donacobius atricapilla. Next base: position 54,841 of record WBMY01001446.1, read on the forward strand.
GATCTCATTTTCCTGTTGTATCCTCTCGTATCTCGCTCAGCCCTTTTGCTGTTAGTGGTAAGCAGTGGCAATGAATGGTGCCCAAACTGCTGAATGCTCCCCTATGCATGGGCAGCTGATTTGAGACAAAAAATTTGTATTTTTTCCTATGGTCTGGACGTGAACAGCCCTTCAGGCTGCAACGCCTCTGACAATAGAACTGCTTTTTGTTGCAGGAATTGTTCATCACTTCAGGCGCTTTATATGAGTATTATTGGACATCTTCTACTAAATTGGGTTGTAATGCTTCTCTTCTTGAAGGATGCTATAATAAACAAGAAAATTGCAGTGAATGTTCACAAAAATAAATGGTTCTTCTGGGCAGCAGTGGCAGGGGGCAGAAGAACTCCTTATGTTAAGTAGAGATAAGATTGCATTCAACAGCTGGCTTCATAAAGTGCATATAAAATATGTGGTAAAAACATAGGAAGACACACAGAATTCTGCAAGTTCCACCATGGGAGTCCAGCACTATTAGGCAGAAATAGGTTATTTATACTTTCTTTCTACTGAGGAGAGAAAAACAATAGAAAAGTCAGAGACAGTCATCATTTCCTGCACTGGGTCTATTAAACATTAAGGGTTTGTTTTTCAGATGCAAGAGGAAGAATTCTTCTTAGATCTGCTTTTCATTCTGTAAAATGTTAGGGTTTTATCAAGAATTGAGTTATATAATAGTCTGTATTTACTTTTTGATTAAAAGAATAAATTATAGGCCATCTGAGAGCCACTATTAATCTTTCTTATTACTTTTTTCCACAGGAAAAATAAAATAGCTAGGAATATTTCCAGCAATATAAATTAATTTTTTGAGAATTTTATGTCACAGATAAACTGTGAAATTAGCCATTTTTTGCCTTAATCATTCCTCCAGTTTGCTAACAGTGATTAATGCAGCACCCTAATTATCCACGTCCTAATAGTTTCATATCAGTCACAGAAGATCTATGGTTTAAAGCAAAAAAAAAAATCTGATGGTGAAATAGTCACAAAAATTCAGCTTTATTGATAGAAAATGAGAAGGTTTTCTCTTTCACATGTACAAAGGAATGAAGAAAAAGAGTGTTATCTGGATCAGAAAGCTAGAAGAATGTATTCTAAAACATGAAGGAACAGCCAATTTAGGGGTCAATGTTTTCAAATCTATGGTTTACTTTTTCAGATATGCTTCTCTCACCAAGGGCATGTAGCTGAAAGTCAAGGCAGACACATAATAAATATAAAATGTCAAAAAGGATATTTATACAAAATTTAAGACTCTAATGCCAAGAGAAATGACCCACATTGTTTCAAGTGCGCAAGCTCCTTGTCTACAAGTGTTTTACTGATGTCCATGACCAGCTGAATCCCCTCCTTTGCTAAGCCAAATGCCTCAGCTTTCATCTGTGTCTATCTGAAAAGCCTTAGGATATCTGAGACATTCATACAGGGATGACAGGTATAATACAGAATTTATGTACACTATTTTAGAGTAGCAGCTGAAAGCCAGCCTAGAGCATTCCATAGTGCCTGATATCCCATCTGCCGCAGAGAAGCAATACCAAATTAATTTGTAGAATACTGCTGCACTAATCAGGTAGTAGACCATTCCTTTCACAAAAGAAGTTGTGGACTTCCGTTGTCTTCATCTAAAGGGAATTTGAAACTATAGCTTCAAATTCCCTTAAAGCTACCTTTCTATCCAATTACAGGATAGATAAAATGGAAGCACATGTCATATGTCCTACTGAGGTTTGGCTGATGAACAATAGTATTTTCGTTGCACTATACCTTCATATCTGGTCACCTATTAGAGAAACTGAGTCTCTTAGACATAAAAATTTAAATTCCCTTGTGTGTATCTTGAAGCTATTATTTGTAGTGTCTCAATGAACCATTTGATTTCAATATAATGAGCTCAAAGCAATGAACTTTTTGATTAGAGTCCATAAGCTGGATAGCAATATGAGATGCCTGCAAAGTCAGTGCACTGCAGTATGAACACAAAATTATTTCTAAAATTCAGTGTCGCAGGTAAAGAAAAGTGGATCTGGGTAAAGAACTCTACTGAGAAAATGGTGAACACTTTCAAGACCACCAGTGTTTTCAGTGAACTCATAATAAGGCAAAATACAAAAGAAGAGGCAGTTTCATTAAAAAAATCTACTACTTGGAACTTGCTTATTATGCTATTAGAAGTGACAAACTCTAAAGAACCAGAAGGGCTGTGCAATGGTGACTTTGATGCAGAAGTTAGAAGAAGTTAAAGGAAACTCATTTCAGCAAGTCCACAGGGAGTTGATTGAAAAGTAAGCACAAATAGAACACCTTCTGCTGCAGTTTTCATGTGATTGTGTCTTTAATGCATTAAATTTCAATAGCTTCTCATAGAATGAGACATGAACATTTTCTCTTTTGTTACTCAAATACTTTTGGAATTCCTACCTGTATTGGTTTAGCATAAATGGTAAGAAAAACCAATTGTTAATCCATTTTGGAACTAACAGCTAAGCTGGCCAATCAGGTAAAAGGTGTACGTACACCCTCTGGGACACCGCTTAAAAACAGGAATCTTGGGAGACCCGCCCTCTTTCCAGGACTCCGAACCATGAGGTAACACCGCGGCCGGGCCGGGAGGGGGCCCGGGCCTCAGGGCCCCGGGAGGCCCCGGGAGCCGCGGCCGGGCCGAGGGGCCGAGATCAGGGCCAGCCCTCCGGAGAGCC
>WBMY01001446.1:58158-83459 GCA_013397315.1 Donacobius atricapilla
TTTTTTTTGTTTGTTTACCTTTACTGTATGTTAATAAATCTAACTGTTTCTATTTTGAATTAAACCTGTTTTGCTTTTCTTTTAATCCTATTCCACTAAAATGAAAATTAGGCGAATGTGATAACCACTACATCTTTTGGTGTTTCCGCCCGGTTGTTGAATTTTAACCCATTACACTATCTCATTTTTCCACCTTCTGCTTTAAGAATGTAACATAAAGCATCCCAAAGGTTATTGTGCTACATTATTTATAATTTTAATAATTTTCATTCTGTGATATCAAGATTTGTTTAAAAATGGGCTCCTGGGGTTTTGTAAAGTTCTACTATAATGTTTGGGTTAACTGATTTAAAGCTAAACTTGGTTTCATTTAAATAGAAAAAAAAAAATGGATCACTAAACTAGTAAGTACTATGCAAGGATATTGTATTTGTTATCTTTTGAGCCGTCTTTGCAATTGTGCCTGAAAACCAGATTTGAAAACCACCAATGACTCAAATCCCTTCTTTGTATTGAGTGCCTTCATATGTTGATAATCCTTTTTTCCAGAGAGAGAGCTTTTAGTATTTCAGAATCATCTAAAAGGTGTAGCAAGTTTTCATGAATGAGAAAATGTTAAACTTTTAGCTATCCAAACCCACTCAGTACAACATGAATCAAATTCTTAAATCTTTCCTTCATGATAGGTATATAATGGTTCTCCACAGTGAAAAAAAAATAAAATCAATAAAAATATTGATTTTTAAAATGCTCTTTGACCAATTTCCTTAATTCCAAATATTATTAAATTCCATACGTAATATTTACTGATAGCAGCAGTAATGATTGTACATGAGTCTTTCACAGGAACTTGCCAGTTTATACTTTCTCCAGAGAGGTATTTCACATTTCTATACTGCATTTCTATAAATGTGATCACTACGGACTAGTGATTAAAAGGATGCTGCCTTGAGTAATGAACTACCTTCCTGAACACCACTGAGGAAACAGCTCAAGGAGGAAATTGAACCACAACACTCCTTGAACTCCAACATCAAAACATTTTAGGATGGTTATCATTCATCCTTCTTGCTCTGCCTTTGGAAGGGACTAAATATAAGTACCCTATATGCAGCATCTGTTCCCTCATCCTCACAACCCAAAACACTTTTTAAGCTCAGAACCTTTATAGAGGATCCCCAACTTTTATATTCTTCATAATCATCAGTTTTCTTGAAGGTCTCCAGATGCAGATGTGTTTGCCAGCATTTACATCTGCACTAGACATACTCATTCCTCCTGATAAGTGAAAAATTTTGTTTTATTGTGAGTGACCTAAGAGACCCATAAAACTTTGCTATGAATTGTGTGTTTAAATTAGATAAAATGGATTCCACCCACTCTACTTCTCTTGGTTTATATTTATTAAAGGAATGAATGTTGGGTTAGCTAATTATTAAAATGCTAATCATATAGCACAATTTTCTAATCGGTTACAAGACAACACTGACATGTTGTCTTTGTTTTATTTGCTCAAGCTCAATGACAAGGAATGTGATATTATCATCCATAAATTAATATACTCCTTGAATTTTAAAATCAGTAAGCTAATCTATTCCTACTAACACTGACACATATCTCAGGAAGACCCATTATTATAGAATTGAAATTAATTTAACTGAGAACCGTGGTCAACATACATTTTTTTTAACTTCACTGAATACAACTTAGTATCTATTTCAAAGGTTATTTCAAAACCTTCTTGTTAGCTCCTTTGTAGTTTGTCTGTGTCTGTGAAGCATCATCCTTTACAAAACTGTAACTGGGACAGAACCCTAAAAAGTGTGTTTTCCATAAGGTGAGAAACAACCTCAGAAATGTTAGACCTGTCATTCTTTTTACTCCCCTGCTTTCTGCAAAATATAAAGACTGGGATCAAAAATCTCACTCTCTTAATTCAGTGGCCTGGCTCCTATAAATGCAACGTATCACCTAATGCTCCAAACAGAAAACTGTAACAAATAACTACATTTTGCAAGCACACTGGGACTTCCTTAAATCAAATCAAGTCCCAAAGCTTACTTCAACCTACAGTTTCTGGTCCAATGCAAAGGCTATTTCTACTTTTTTTTCATATAAATATGCAGCAGTAACAAAATACCTAAATAAACAGAACCCAGGTGCTTTCTTACAGCATAGAGTGCAAATACACTAATTTCATGTGTGAGTAGTAAGGGCAGTTAAATTTTTGTAACCTATTATTCAGAATAATTAATTGTTCTGTGAAGTACATTGGAATCTTGGAATCATCAGGGTTGGAAAAGGCCTCTCCAATCAACGGTTTACCCAGCACTGCCAGGTCCACCACTAAAACATGTCCCAAAGCACCATATCTACTTGGTTTTGGAAGACTTAATTCTCTGAATGTGTTGATTTAAGGTTATGCCTAAGACAGATCATCTTAGTCAAGTTCTGTCTCACACAATACTGTCTACAGTTAGAGTAATTACCATTATTATATATCTTAAAAACCTTAAGGTTTCAACACCTGTATGCATTGTCTGTGCAATTGCCCACATCCGGCTATGGACTTTTGGATCTCTCATTGACACAAGATAGTTACCTCCAGAGAAAAATCAGTCTACTGTCTCCTTTGGGACTAAATATATTGTAAGAAAAATGAAAAAAAAAGAAAAAGACATTTCTCTTCACAGACTATAAGGCCATATGGTCTAAAAATTGTCATCAATTTTAGACACCAGTCTTTAGAGTACCACTCTAAAAGGGTTCAGACTGTGCAAGTTAATAATGAACCTTCCAGCTGTAGGCAGTCATCCCATATACTTAACTTTGCCTTAGATGCCATTGGTTGCATATATGTATTCACAGAATTGAAACATTCCTTCCATCTCACAGAGATTTAGGTTTTTAGCATGAGTTTCCTCGGCATGCAGTGGACAGACATCTAAGAGGGGTGATGCACCTTACTTTAAGTATGGTATCTAAAGATTACTAGCTGTCTAGAGATCTCTCACTCTCTTATTGACTAAAAAGGATGCCTAGACCACTATCTTAAATGGACATTTCAGTGATATGCAGTTATGGCTGAGATTAATATGACTATTTCAGAATGAGGTGGCTGTGGAATATATGTTATGGAACTGGAATTTGCAAAGCTTTTAGATGTTTGAATGACATTTCTGAACTGACAGCTAATGTCTGCATATGTTTGTATTTCTGTGAAAAACACAATTACCTTCTTTCTTGAAAATTAAGCAATTTTAATGACATAAAAAATATATTTAAAAATACTACATCACCAATATATGTTGCTAAAGCCATTTAAAGTTGCAACCCGTCCTTTTATAAATTCTGAAGTCAGTCTCATGGAGACATGCACAAAATTGACAAACGTCCATTTCTTTATGATGCTAATTTTGAGTGGAAGTGGAGTGGTATTATAATCAGCATAATCTTAGGCTAATATGAGTCACAGAATAAAAATAAGTTGTTTAGTGAGTTCATTGTAAGCCTCATTTTAGAAAGGTCTTCTAAAACATAAAATAATTGCTGTGAATTAGTTTAGCATCTCACCATGCCGTAAACTTAAAATAAATCATTCAGTTTAATAATCAGTCTCAGAAACTACCACTCTTACTATGTTAATCAAATCTCAGTTGCAATGCAGAACTACAGTTAAATGAACATAAAGGTGGGATCATTTAATTAAATGGGTTTTATTGGTACTTCATTTAATGTTGAGTCCTAAAATTTAGCCCATCAATTTCACATTTGACAAGGATCCTTTTAACTGGAGGTAAAATTTCTTAAATTCCAGGAATCATAGCTTTAAGAATCATCCTAGAGAATTAAATTCTGGCAGTCAATTAATGCCAAGTTGTAGCTGAGCAGAAGTGACTAGACAACAACTGATGAGATTGTATCAATGTATAAACTGAAGTGGAAATAGAAAGATAAAGCAGAAAATCAGACAGAAGCTCTTTGAAGTATACTTTGAACAGAGTATCTACATTAACCTCTGAAAGCGGTAATGTTCAATCTCTAGCGTCAGTGGAAAGAAATAGACCCTAACAGTATATGATTGACCTTACTTACCTCAGATGTCTACCTTAAGATGAGATGAATTGTTACTTAGGAGCACCTGCTTCTCCTCACTGCCTGCATAAAAAGATAGGGATTACTTCTTTAGGTGTGGACCATTAAAAACATCTTCCCCACAGGAAGGTAACCAGCTAGAATGACCCATGAAATGGCAGTCATGACTTCATTTCTCAAGTGCCTTTACTTTGAAGGAACAAATGGCATTAAAAAAATAAAAAGTTCTTAAAGATTGCTAAATAGGATCTGTTTGTTTATAGTACTGAGAATACAGAGGGGACAATGAGGCAGTTTAACTTACATTATAATCGATTTCTGAATGATCAAATAGCTTTTTTAAAATCTAGACATAATTTATGCTAAATATTAATGACTTTACATTGAGAATAAAGGTATGGTAAAGGAAAAATAGTATTGAAGCTGATTAGCCACCAGTGATTTGACTTAAGTTTGAATTGGTATTTTCAGGAAACAAGAATATAACACCCAACAAACCTTATACTTGAAACACAAATTTTCAACTTCACTTGTGTTATAATTCTTTAATTTTTTCAAATCTATAAGGTGTGTAATACCACAGAATTAAGGTTCATGTTATAACCTCATCAATATCATAGCTTCACATTTTTAGTTAGGCTTCCATGCCTTTCCTGAATAAGAAGAGTAAGCAGGAACAAAGTCTTGGTTTGCAAAGCATTCAGAATAATATGCTGTTGTTATTAAATATATCCAAACTAATAATTTAGAGGTTAGAAAGGCAGCAAAAAAAAATACATTTCATGAGGTTGTTTTTCATCAGAAGCTCTATTTCATTCAGACTGAATTTATTGCTCTACATTAAAAACAAAAAAGGAAATCCTCCTATACTTCTTTACTATAGGGCAGGGGGAGGGTGCTTGGTCTTTTTGTTTGGTTTATTGTGGGAATCTTTTGTCTTGTTTTTGTTTTAGTTTGTTTGTTTGTTCAGAATTATTTTTTTTTACCTAACATCTCTAACATGGTGTGTTGACATAGTATGCTCACAAGAAGTGACTGTGAGGCAACCCAGTGTAAAGCAGATGAAGGCTCTTTGTTCTAGCCTATCAACTAGCATGCCCAGCTACCTCCAGCTGCTGTCTTTTTCCCCTCATGCTAGTGGATATGAGCATACACACTGGGTATCTTTATGGCACTTGTTCTGCATAATCCGTTCACAGAGAGCCCAATGCACTTTGTAGTAACACTTTCAGTGCTGTCCCTCACAGCATCCCTCTGCACAAGCTCTCCGAGTGTGGGATGAGCAGGTTCACAAGGCAAAAAGCTGTGAATAATGGGGCTCCAATGGTTGTAGTGAATGGGGCTACATCTAGCTGGTGACACCAGCAGTGTCCCTCAGGGCTCAGTCATGGGCCTGTTCTATTCGGTGTTTTTATAAGTGATCTGGATGTAGGAGCTGAATCCACCCTTAGCAAGTTTGCTGGCAATACCAAACAGAGAGGTGCTGCTGACTCTCTCAGCGGATGAGAGGCCTTGCAGAGCGATCTGAATGCATTGGAGAGTTGGGCAATCATCAGTGGCATGGAATTAAAGAATCCCTGTGCCTGATTCTGCACCTAGGGCAGGGTAACACCAGGCAGAAGATGGAAGAGGAATGGCTGGAGAGCAGGCCTGCAGAAATGAACAAAAGCATGGTAGTGGTAGCTGACGGCAGGATCAACAGTGATTCCTGGCAGCCAACAGGCAAACACCATCCTGGGGCGCACTAAACACAGATAACCAGCTGGTCAAAAGGGTATTTAGCATTTGTCTGGCCTTACCTTGAGTGATGTGTGCAGTTCCACACCCCATGATTTAAGAAGAATTTGAAGGTCTTGAATGCATCCAGAGGAGGAAGTCTAAATCAGGTAAGTCCCTGGGACGTCTGGATAATGCTCTTAATAGCATGCTTTAGCTGTTGTTCTGCCCTTAGTTGGTCCGGTAGTTGGATGAGTGTGAAAGGCTGGACTACTAATGATTAATGACTCAAACGTTCATCCACTTGCAGTAGCCTCTGTAAGAGACTGGACTATTGCTACTAATGGCTTAAACCATCCACTGGGTGCTTTGGTAGTCATGCACAGAGTGTCCCCTCAGATGCAGAAGGGCATGCACATCTGAGGCTACAAACTGGATTTCCAGATAAGGGAAGAGACTGATAAGAAACAAATCCTGTGATGTGGAAAGAGTCCTTGTCATGCCAATGCCCTCCACTACATAATGACTCATCTGTGAATATTCCCCTTCCAAGTAGTGGAATATTCACATGTATAGTAAAGGTATTCATCTCATCTGATGGGTCATGATTGATTCAACTACACTGAAGAGACTGCTGCAACGTCTTAGAAGATGTCAAAAAGTCCTGATACCTAACATTATATCATCCAGTGTGAAACTGTGCCTCAGGGGAGGCACATGGGAATTCCCACCTGAGGCCAAGTGGATATAAACCAAATAGATTTTGTGATCTTTGTGAAGAAAGAAATGAAAGAAAGAAAGAAAGAAAGAAAGAAAGAAAGAAAGAAAGAAAGAAAGTCCATCCAAAAAGCTAGGTATGTTTTGCTAAAATTGTTTGGTAGGAAGGAAGGAAAGAAAGAAAGGAGGCTTGATGAAGGAGATAGTAACAAGCAGACATAATGAAGATAACAAGAGAACTGTGTAAGACATCTTAAAAAGAAGTCAGAAGAAAATATTCTGTAGTAATCCAAGAAAGTTAACTGTTTTCAATAATTTTTGAAGGTGTATTTAATTTAAAGCATCTTTGAAAAAGTCCTCATTTAACTCCCAATTTACTCCCAAGCAGCTAAGTGGTGCATTGTCACAATAATATATTTATGGTCCAACACTAAAACAGGACAAATAATTATTCTTTAAGATATCACAGGTCTATAGGAGCACTTAATTACATTGCAGTAAGGAATCAGAATATTAGTTTCCCTGCAAGAACTAGCTCTTTATTTGTCCTTCTTTGTTTTCCTCTTTCCTGAAAGTTACTATTCCATTAAGGGCTTTGGGCATCCGGACTGTTGACTCTAATTCCAGAGTCTTCTATTAATAGATGTGCTAGATTTTCTTATTAAATGGAGAGTCTTGAGAGGAATGAATTAATGTCTAGATTAACTCCTAGTAATTTTAAAATGTGTCTTCCTCTTCTATTGGAATTAATAGGTAAGTATATGGAAATGCCCATGAGGTTTAATATTTCTAAAATTAAGCCAGAGAAATATTCAGAAAAGTACAGAGAAGTGTGCCGTGTGAGAAGCCACTTACCTTCATATGGAAAAAAATGAGACTCAACAAGTCTAAAGGGAAATAAAGGAAAAGCTGTAAAGGTATTAAATAAGATGAAGGCTAAAAATAAATTTTTTTGTTACATTTAACATTATTGGGCTTATAATTGTTTTAGGATACTAACCATATGGATCAGCAGGAGACATAAACATATTTTGGAGGTTATTCATTCCACTGAATTGAGAACACAATGTGTTGTGGCTTTTTATTAACATTAAATAAGGTAGGAAATAAAATGTCATTAAGATTAATGTTGAATTATAGTGGTGAAAGCCTTTTAGACATGCTAAAGGATCTTGGGCATGTAAATACTTTCCAAAGATCTAGCACCAATTTGAAAAGAAATGTATTTCAAAGTTTTCAACCAAACTATACTATAAGAAACTTGTTTCCACTCCATTTGCCTAAGAGATTCAAAGCCAGATCTCGGCAAAAGGGAACTGAACCTCTTCTGCCTCTGAATATTGCTTTTAAGCTGATTCGTTTCTTCTTTTTCAGATGTATTTAGGAAGAAAAAAAAAAGCTAAATTTGGGGATGGAATGCAGAGAGCACAAACCCCTGCCTTTGAGGAAAAGACTCAAGGCATGTATCTCAAGGGAAGTGACTCCCTACCCAGCAGCACTGAGCTGTGTGATTTCAAATGTCCTACTGTCTTCACATTTCTCAGCTGCCTAATGTAGGGGGATGCGGATTCAACATATTGTAGGATTGTTGTTGTTTGGGTTTTCAAATATGTGCGACACTAGATATTTAACCTTTCTTGCACATTAGGTAGAGAGCCTGGGTACAATTTTCATCCAAACAGATTGTGTTATTAAAAATAAAACTCTGAAACTGTGGAGTTTTAGGTATAGATTTAGTACCAAAGGAAAAACAATTTTGCCTTTAATAGGAAATAAAACAACATTGACTAAGTATAGTGAGTACTTGAGTTTTGTCAGAAGAAGAGGAGGAGGAACGGGAAGGGGACTAAACAATGACAATGAATTCAACAGAATTGAACTAATTTGGCCATCAAATATTGTTGCATGGTTCCATAAAGCTGGAAGTACATATTGTCAGAAGCAGTGAGACATTATTTGACAGAAAGAAATGCTGTTTATATATTGAGAAGTACAGAAAATTTATTTGTCCTACACAGAAACGGAGAATATATAAGCATTGCATAAAGGGAAACTACTAACCTCAATAAATCAGCAGTTTCTGCATAAAGGAGGTAGCCTTTGTAATGTAAGAGGCACCATCCTAAAACTTTTCAAGTGTATAGATCTCATAAAAAATATCATAAAATATCCCAGTAATTATTACCGACGTTAATAATTAATGGCTTCTGCTAGAAAGGTATTTTTCTAAACCCCTCTGAATCCCGCTCCTTGGCATCCCCAAATACTGGATGAGATCTTTAGTTCTACTGTTCACTTAAAAGCTGTCTAAAAATAGGTAGGGAAAGATAAGAAAAAGGCTATAAAACACACTTAGTAGAGTAACGTCCGTTTGGTTTATACTGTAACTGGTCTGATGTTTTACAATTGCTGTCAATGAAGAAGAACAAAGGTGATTAAAAAGTAATGGCATTGGTATAATACTGTAGAGAAAAATCTATTGTTGTGATTGGCTATTGTAATCTACTTCACAGATGAGTGATTGCTAATGTGAGCAGGAAACTTCATCATGTTTCCCAAACACTAATAGGCTACTGCAAACCAATTTCATAAAGACACACTTATGTAAAAGTGACCAAAGAATTTAAAAACCTATCATGGCTGTAACTTCACTATCACTCCTAGAAGTCTTGCTATTTCCGAAGTGTGCCTGCATTCACTTTAGTATAGCAGCCACTTATGACCAGGAATCATTTCTATATGAGCTGTCCAATGGGAACATAAAGCTATAATTACAATGCACAAAGATATCCATTGAATACTTTATAATGACAAGACGTATTCATTATATTACAGACAAGCCTAAATGCCCTACATCAGATATGTTTAGCAGTACAGTATCTTACATATGCTTACTCACATAAATATACTCCCTCAATTGAAATATATTTGTGCCATACTGATAAAATCCAATGAAAGATGAACAAATGTTTAGGTTTTGGGACCTTTAAATTTTACTGTCTATTAAGTAGGCATCAAACAACTTTCTATTTGGAAGACAAGGCATGTAAGTTTGGCAGTTTTGCACATTTTATGTTAATATTTTTGAATAAGCCTAAAGTTTAACAAGTGTTTAGAAATTGTCTTTTATAGACTTCAATTTGAATAGCAAGAGTTTTTTTAAATACAGCTACCAAATTATATACTGCATCATGAGTATTTTCTAATGAAAAGAACACCTCATACCATGAAAAAGAGGTGCATTCAAAACTGTAAACAAAAAAATTACAAAAGCAATTCAAGCAAACACCATAAACATGCCTTAGCATTCAAAGTAGAGCTGGAGAAGTAAAAAGAAAAATAATTCAGACCATTACTCTAAGGTGTGATAAAACAACTTAAAAATTGAGGTGAATGATGCAGTTATGGGCAGAGACAGAAAACGTAAAACATGCACGTAGAGCTGAGATAGTTGAGAAAAACTGCTCGATGGTTCTAAAATAATTAAAAAATATTTGAATTTATTTTTATGCATCTTAGAAAGCAAACACATGCAACAAACTTGGAAGAATTAGAAAGGATACGTGAAGTATCAAGAGATATATTTTTCTTCTAAAGAGATTCCTCATGTTTATAATTTCCTCGGAAAAATGGGTTTCAGTGACTGTGCTAGTGCAAAATGAGAACTGCAATACAATGCAGAGACTCTCAATGATCTCACTAACCAGAAGGAAAGCTTGTCTTTGTCTCTGCATAAATGCCTGGTTGAATGTCTGTAAGACAGATTTCTCACCTGTGAAAATTATTGCCTTTAAACAGGGAAAAGTTTCTAATTTTCAAGACTTGATACTTAATGTACAACTTGATGAACTTTTTATAATGTATTACTTTTTTTTTTTTTTCCCCCAATGAGGAAAACTTCAGATTTTGATTATTTTTTTTTTTTTTAGTGAGTGTTTTAGCTAGATTTTTTGCCCTGGAAGTTTCCACTGGATGAAAGTAATAATCACAACATGACTGAAACCAAGTGATTCTGAAAAATCTTTTCTAGTCATGTCTGAGCAGGAGAATGCAAATCTACTCTCTGTGTGAGAATTTTATCCAGCTGTGGAGACACAGTCATATGCACACAGGTTATTAATAATGTGTGAGGTCCAGTCAAGTCCCAAAGCACTACTAACTCTTTTCTTCTTTTGCACCAGTCAACATCAGAGAAGACCCAGTCTTCTGTCACCATAGAATAAAGCTATATTCCTCAGTGAAACCTCTTGGCAAAGCTGCTAATAAAGTAACTGTAACTGGAATAATCTCTGGTATATCTCTACCTTTTTTTGATATCATTACGAGACCTTTATTTATCACAGAAATACAAAATGTTTTGGTGCTCAAATTATGCTTAGTACATTCTGCTCTTTTATGAATAAAGTGGAACAAGATGTATGCAGCAGATAACCTCAGAAAGAAGTCATTCACTGAAAGTTCCAGAATTCAACAAAAACTTAAACACCACACTTTGGGTCTAAGATTAGGTCAATTATCCAAAATATATAACATGCATAAGTGAAATAGTTCTACATTTTTCTAACTTTGTTTTTGTTGTGGAAAAGAAGGTAGGTGGAGAGCAGTTGGAGCTCACAGAACATATGTTGTTTCTTGTTATGCAGTACAGCACAAAAAGTTAATTAGGAAAATTAAAAAATATCATCAGCATCATATAAAGCTTTGATCTTCAGCTTTTTTATGTTATACTCTCATGTTACACTTGAAAAAAAATTAACATATTCTATTCAGGCTACTAGAAACCCTCTTCCACTTGGCTATAAAAAGGGAATGTGGTCAGCCCACCAACTTTAGGCTGATCCTTCATCAAAATTCTGACCTGGCCAATGAGAGGCTCGGAGCCAAACCAACTGAAGAGATCTAGCCATGATATTTTCAGAAATGCTCTGTAGAGCATGTTGCCCACAAACTATGAACTATATTACTGGCTGCAGATCGGGTACTTTCTGGTCTCCTTGTGAGATCAGCTGTGGGGTTGGCAAGGAGGGAGTTAAGGAGCTTCTGGGGTCCACCCCACCACCTCCTTACCTACCCCTTCTACACTGAGTTTTAATGAGTTTTCAGTGTGTAAAAAAATCTGCCTCACCTTTTTTTTTCTGGCATCTTAGTTTTTTAAGCACCTCTCCTATGAAAACAGGCTTAGAGTTTGGAGTTTTCAGCCTGGAGAAGAGAAGACTCCAAAGAAACTGTTAGCAGCATTTCAGTAACTAAAGGGATCCTATAAAAAGGAGGGAGAGTAACTTCTTACATGGGCAGATAGTGATGGGATAAGGACAGAAGGTTTTAGACTCAAAGAGGGGACATTTACTTTAGAAGTTAGAAGGAAATTCTTTACTCACAGGGTGGCCAGGCACTATAACTGGTTTCCCAGAGAAGTTGTGGATGCCCCATCCCTGGAAGTATCCCCAGGGCCAGACTGGGTGAGGCCCGGGGCAACTTGATGTAGTGGGTGACATCCCTTTTCCTTGTGGGGTGATTAGAACTAGGTGAACTTTAAAGTCCCTTCCTACCCAAGCCATTCTATGATTCTAAAGTTGTAACATCAAGTGTGCTGCTATAAGCAATCTGTGCAGCTTTGCACATACAGACACGGTTAAAAATAGTCGCTAAAGCCATGGATTTTTCAGTCTGGTGTTGTAGGATAAAGTTATATGAGAGTCAGATTTTGATAGTCCTCCCTCCAACCAGTCTGCTACTTTTAATGTCCAAGAGATAGTTTAAGTCATCTATTTTACAGTCCAGTTTCAGAGAGCTGATGGTCTGCATAGTTCAAGGCAAGGTGTGGACTTCAGCAATAAACTGAGCTTACAAAAAGGAGCAAGGGAGGACTAGAGTGGCTTACACTGGCCCTCTGTTAAAAGTAATGTAATGTTAAACACTGCTGTTCATTCAGGCTCATTTCCTGTGTCAGTTTAAACTAATATAAATACTGGAGAATTTAAATAGTCAAGTTAAGGATCTGCCTTTCTTTCTACCAGTTTCATTGTCGAGTAGTCACTGCTGGTAGGGGTGAAATTAAACAATAAGAATATAATATCTAAAATTTGTAAACAAATTTTTCCTATGCTTGCCTCTTGGACTTTTCAGGCACTTTAATCTTTGGACAGATGGTGGGATGAAGATTTTAGCATCTATATTATGAGCATAAGGTCCTCGAGGGCTCCTGAAAGGCTTCAGTCTCTCTGCATCTCATTTAATGGGACATATGCCTTTTCTTGACAAAAACCTATGTGTAGGAAAGAGACAATAACAATTAGTCTTGGTCAAGCATTTGATGTAAGAACAGCATTCTTCAAAACTACATTGATTCATGGACATCCAAGTGTCTTGTGGAAATTAATTTTAATGGAAAATTTTAATAAACTGTTGATAATTTTTTAGATAGCATTGAAAAAAATTCATTCTGGCAAGGTCAAGGTAATTTCCTCTTTTGCAATTTCATCTTAGTATTGTTATGCATAATTAGATGAAGATAAATAAAAGCTGAAGTTTTATAGTCAAAAGGAAGTACTCCATGGCATCAAAGAAGTGGTTTAATCTTATTAAAGTGGAGCACAACCACAAAATTCTTAGAGTTCTGAAAAAAATGTAAAATTAAACGTCTTGATCAGAAAACATTTACTTTAATTCCTACTTTTATTTCCACTCAATTTCAATAAAATGTCAGAATACTGTAGTTTCTCCCTGACCACAGATTCTGCTGTTATTTTTGTTTGGCTCGATAAGATGCAGAGAGTGTGCTCCACAGACAAATAATGCAATGATATGGCAGGTGTGGTGTCACCCTGATTTTTCAGCCTTCTATATGTCTCATAGTTCATAGTTCTTAGGTTTTTTCTCACAAATGGGTGTTATAAATCGAAGCAATTTTTTTCTTAATTCAAGGTAGTTTACATTCTCTTTTTAGAGATATGGACAGCTGATGGACAGTTGTCTTGACCAATGGGATGGGGAGAAGTGTCAACCTTTGTAGAAATACTATAAAAGTGGAGTCAGATTTTCATAATAAACAGTTCATGCCTTCTCACCAGAGTGAGTGTGTGTGTGTCTGTGTGTCCAATGACAGTGTGGTTTCTGTTAATGTATTATAGATGGGTAGACAAGCTGCATCTTCAAAACTGGTGGCAAAGTAGTTTGTCTTCTGGACATAAAATAAGGATTGCTCTTCTGCTTCTTTCTTTACATGCTTCCGTGATTTGAGGTATCCTCCATTACAGCTTGTTACAGCCAGTTACAGAAAGGTATTAAATAAGGAGAAAAGGAGCACAGATAGAGACACTTCTGCAGGAGAAGAGATCAGTTTGGTAAGGACTCATCAGTTGAAGATGAGATGGCTGATTAGAAGGACACTGAAGAAAGATATAAAATCATGGATGACTCAGAGAAGGTATTATAAAATATTTGTAGGTATTCCTCACAGTAGAAAAAACAGGCAATTGATTCAGAATTTTTCATACACTGCAAATTTAATTCAGGAGTTCATTGATATTCAATGCTTTATGTAACACAAGAGTAAATCATTTCATAAACTACTAGAAAATTTCCCTCATGAAGGAAATGTCTTTCAAGAGCTACTAATCACACCCAGGCAAGTACGAAAGTACAACCTCCATCTCAACTAGGTAAGCTGATAGCTGGAAGCTGAGAGCAAATATTTTGCGAAATGAGGTTCTGCTTTACTTTAGTCTTTCTTTCTTTCTTTTCATAAGCATCTGAAGATTATGCAGGCTTTTGGATGCTCTCTGTAGGGTTCTTTTAATATTTGGCAGGAATAAAGGTCTTCAATACAGAAAATTAATTCTCAGTGTCCTTATGGTCACTAGACAGCCTTCACATACTTCAGAACCTTTATGAAAAACATGAATAGCTGATGATACTTTGGAAAACAAAAGGCTATCAGCTTGTCCATGTGCACCAATGACGAAACAGGACTGTCAACTTTTTCTGTGAAGAACATGTTCCCTTCTTTTTCCCTTTTTTTATGTGAAGAACATGTTTCTAGCTAAATGGCTGATTTCATTTATGCATCAAAGCAATCATCGACATCTCTTGTGAGAGTATGCTGTTAAATGCCTAAAACTGTTGGATAGTGGGATGGAAAACTCACTTTGTAGAAGCAACATGTCTAGATCTATGTCTGCCCAAATTAAAATAATAAAATCTTCTAGCAGAGACTTTTGTGGGTAATTATAGAGAAATTAGACATTCCTATTTCAGTGGGCAGTTCACTTAATTTGCAAGATAACCCTTTTCCTAAGGTTAAAGCTGGTACAATGTAAAGTTAGAAAAAAATCCTCTTGAATGCATCATGCTGAGTGAATTATCCTCATTCTTGTAACACTATTGCAAGTGATATAATTAGCAGTGCTAGGAAGGGCGTTGTCTATGAGGTCAGCTTCACCGTATTCTAGTCACTGTAATTACTGCCACACTTCTCCGAAAATTGAACTCCTTGTCGTGTCTTCCGCCCCCCTAAAAATTATGTCTTCTCCTTTTCAAATCTGAAAATATGAGCTCCCCAGTGACTATGTGCTCCACCTGCATTTTTGTAAAGCTAAGCTCAAGGTCTTCTGCCGTCTCTATTTTCCTTCTTTGTTCAGGGGGCTGTATTTTAAAGCTACTGTTGGGGCGTTTTAGTTCTTTGGAACAATGGCTACAGACAGTGTAGCTGATGGCCCCCTCCCATTGGTGCAACAACTTCTCCAAAAGAGAGGGAAGCATGCCCTGGGCTGAGGAACCCTGGAACGAGTCCTGTTCAGAAAAAAAAAGATTACATACCTCTGGAAACAAATGAAGCTGGCTCTATTCATTGTTTCTTTGGAAAGGCTATTCTGTAATCAAACTTGTTTTAAGGTACAGGAAAGACTTCTAATTTTCAGCCTAGTTTTATTGAAGTAATAACCATTTCTTTTTGAAATAAGAAGCAATTGTGCTTTCACAGAGGGCAGAGTGGCAGTGCCGACAATTTCACCGAAATGCTAGGCTTTTATGGCAGGAGATTATTATAAAATCTTGTATACACGGCTTTTCTTTTTCCTTTTTGGTTTTCTATTTTTAGCTTGTTTTGTTCCAAATTCTTTATATAGCTATATCTATCTATAATTTTTATATATATATATATATACACACATATATATATATAGTTTTTCTTTTACCATTTATTAGAAAGACAGGAATAAGCTATTACATTATGACCTTTCTGTAGCGTTTTCCATTGGGACATTAATGGTAGGTTATTAATCATTTTGCTGGGAAGGAATAGATTTCTTGTCTCTTCTCTTGGGGAAACCTTATTTTCACTTGTTTCATTGACTAAATGTGCTCATTATTTAGTCTCAAGTGTATGCCTGGGGCGTAGCCCCAGTAATGATTAAGTTTTCCTAGCAGATCAACACTATGGAAAATGTTTCTGATACTTAAATATGTCTCACACTTCATTTATTTTTCTGTCCTATCCCGATTAACTTCAAGCTTGCTTTTTCTTTTCTTTGTTTGTTTCTATATCCAGTAGTGACATCTCAGTTGTAGCTTTCACAATTAATTGTCACTGTTGTGTTTTTATTATCATAAACACCCAGGACAGAGAAAGCCCTTTAATGAATAATTTCCTACATGTTTCTTTTACATGTTACTTGCCTTTCTATCTGGAGCTTTGCAGGTTTTACAAAGAAGCTATTTAAAATCTCACAGAATGAAAAAACATCCTTCACACTCTTCCCATATTCCTATCACATACACATTAACACACAATATGCATAGAGTATTACTCTGGTATTCAGATCTACTGTTTCCAAGCACACAGTTATTTAACTACTGTGCAAAATTCCTTAAAAAAGCAGGATTTCATCCATTCCCTTGAGCCAACCTAGACTCTCAGTCATATAAATTGTTGGTTTAATTTAATTATGCAATTGTTTTTAATAATTTGTTGAATAACATAATTATTATTCATCTTGTGGTACAATAGTATGCCTTCTGTGTTCCCAGTTATGCTCTTGGTTAGGTATTTATTGTGGGCAGTAGTGGATTAGCTATAAAGATCTCTGCTGGAGATTACTTTATAGAGACAATTTTTCCCATCTCTTCAAGTGCTTTCTACCTCAGATTGACATTCAGCATTCATCTTTCAGCACGTAGTCTCTCAGATGTGCACTGCAAACTTTCCATTACATAAATATGTGGCCATGACTGCAATGGACTGGAATGGAGCTTGCCTATGGAACCCATAATTATATGCACTATTTAATTTTTTGCTCTTCCATGGTGTTTTGGACCCCTCTACCTATTTCACTAGGGCATTAATATATAAAGGATGCAAGAAGTCTGCAAGGCTCTTGGCTACCAGCTCACACATTCCACGTGGTGTTGAGGGCAGAAATCAACACCTGAACCCCTCCTATTCAGCATTATAGACAAAGCATAGGCGACCATAGATGCACTCAACGATATTTTCAAGGATTCTAAAGGTAACAAACCAAGAAATAGTGTTAGAAGGCAACACGGTAAAACAAAGAGAAGATAGTTTTTCACTGTAATTTTTCAGTTGAAACTGAAGCTACAGATTCTTTATTGTTGCATAAAATGTTAAGAGGTTTTGAAAGACTGAGACTGTAAGAACTGTAATAAGCTACTAAATATTGTTCCAGGAAAACAGAACAAAAATTTTCTGTTCTCCCTTCTCCAAATGCAAAGAATAAAGAGAATCTAATTCAAAGGGGAAAATGTAAAACTAATAAATATACAGTTAAATAATGGAATTGACAAGTGTACCATGGCACTCTGATGACTATTTATTTTTATTTGTGGTAGAAAAATGAGTAATGATATGTAGGAAAAAAAGTCCTATATTTTTAATCCTTCAGTCATTAATTCATGAAAATTTGGATGTCAGGTTGGGAGGAACCACAGCTTCCCTGGATATTCTCCTGAAACAGGACATATTGAGAAAGGAGAAATATATGGTACAGACAAGGTTTAAAACAGGAAAACCATTAAAGGAAATTGTATTTTTCATTTAACAAATTTTCCTATATTGAATTCTGGTTGTGCGAGGACGCATAGCAATGTCCTACCATGAAAAAGTTGTTTGGTTTGGGAACATAAAAAACAAAATTAAATGTTGGCTAGCACAGGGCATTTTCTAGGAATTATTTTTAAGCCAAAGGAAGTGAAAGAGAATCATGTGCTATGTATATATTAAAAAAAAAAAAAATCTGAAACATTCAAGGAATGGGGTAGTTCCTTTTCTTTAGTTTATGCTATTTCATTGTTCTACCTGCAGCTTTGAACACATTAGTTATATTCAATCCTTATCTAGGACTGCAATTAAAACACCTCGCCTCATCATGTAATTATATCTCTCAAGATAATTATGAATTCCATACTTACATTTTTAACCTTGAATATAATCCCCTGGTTAGTGTGTCCTGGTTTGCATAAAGTCCCAGCTGAAATAATTTTATCCTTGAAAGCGAGTAGCAGGAGTGATATTGCCTGAATAAAATGTCCATAAGAGACAAAGCGAGTAAAGAAAAAAGAGTAGTACAAAAGGCAAAATTACTCTTCTACCTATTGATACTTCGTAATATAAGCAACAAAAAAGCTAGAGACATAAGTAGTTAAGATACTCTGCTTCTTTTATACAAAGTTGCCTTATTTCAGGGAAATCATTAAAGGGATTGTTTGTTTTGGTATCTAATAGCGTTTGTCAGGGAGTTAGCTTCTATAGCTAACACCAATTACAAGTCTTCATTTTACAACTCCTTGTTACTTTGCAGATGTGTTCGGGTGAGTTTCTGATGAATACCTGGATAGGCTGATTGTAGCAACATGCACGCCTCAGTGAAGTAGCTACCATTAGTTACTGCTGGTGATCAGTATCAGACCACAGAGAACATTGGATGGATGTGAGTGAGTAACTCTGGCATCCTCAGGGCATGAAGCGCAGTCACTGACTGTGTGCAGTGAGACAAGAAAAAGATATTGCTAGAGAACAAATCATCTCCCAAAGCAGCATACATCCCAGAGCAATACAAAATTTTCCCTTCTCCTTCACTGGCCTTGATTTAAGTTTCTTATAAAATGACAGAATTTTCAGATCTATTCTAATAAAAACCCTATTAAAACTTAAATGAGTGTTAGCAAATGATTTTTGCTGTGATTCAAATAATTTTAAAATTAGATACACATACCTGAGTAATATACATTATGAGAGTCTGTGACTATATAATTTATAGTTTGAAAGAGTTTTTACTGTAATATTTAATGAAGAATATCTGCAAAGTTTGTAAAAAACTTTTCCTAGGGATAATATGTACTCATCTTTGTACCCTTTTCTCTTTAAATTAACTAAATCATCGAAGATTATTTTGACACCATCAGGTCTGAAAGTAAAAGCACTTCCTTTTGTTACAGAAAAGGAGAAAAATATAATCAATGTGATAAAAGGAACTGTCACAGCTTATTTCTTTAAAAAGGATAATAGCAAGGATAATAGCTCCTGGCTGTCATGTTTGCCAATGTTCTTACAACCTATAAAATAGGAGGAAATCAGAGTTTGTCCCAAAATGTGAACCAAACTTCTGAACCATGGAATCAGGGTACCCAGCAATGTGCTCTGACACCTCTTGTCTGAGCATGTCAGACTCACTTTCCAATATTATCTGATTTTCCTTCTGTAGGACATATCTAATAACTTTTAGTTTTCATTATAGGTTTCTGAGGGTTTTGGTGGGATTTTTGGTTTGTTTGTTTGGGGTTTTTTGATTGTTTGTTTGTTTGTTTTTAATGAAAGAATTATTTCCCAGTCAAAATCTGTGAGTAGATACCCCCTTAAGTGGAGCATGAACAATAGTCACAATAGGTGGCTGGCTCCCTTTTTTTCCTAATATGGCTATTCAGCCCTGCTCTGGAAAGTAACTGTCAACAGACTATGGATTATTTTCAAATTATAATAACCTCTGTTTCTGATCCTATTCTTATTTCTTTTAAATAGTGTTCATTTTAGTGACATCTCCCAAAAGGTTTTACAGCAGTGAGACTGAGCTCCCCTTTTTAATCTCTCTAGAGAGGCAAAAATGCAGTGGGATTACAAGGATCAGTATCTTGTTGATCTAAATGGATCAGTTTTTCCATTCTTTTCATTCATTGACAAAAACTCAATCATTCACTCAGCTCCACTCTTGACAGTAGCATAAGTTTGTGCAAATGTTTAATACATAGCACTTTCATTTCATTTTAACTTGCACATGTTCCTTGTCCTCAGTTAATGGTCAGGTGCTGTTAAGAATTTCAGATTAAGAAAAACAATCTGCAGTTTCCCAATCCAAAAAGTAGTATTACTTCTTTGACAGCTGGTTTATTATTCTGGCACTTCACTGACTCCTGGATACATTAGATTTGCCCTTTAAAAGGAACAGAAAACTCTCTATTTCACAGTTTCTATCTGAATCTAGCATACAAATTTTACATGACAACTCCACATGGGCCAATTAATTTTTCCAAGTTATTTACTTGGATGAATATTTACCAAGTTGGCAGAGCAACATTTAACATGGATGGGTTTGACCACAATATCTCAGCTTTTGCAGATTGTTTTACTTAAAGTACTATTAAATTCCAATATCCTCTACTTAGAGTTGTACATAAACTCTCTCAAAATCCAGCTAGCAACAATTAACCAAAACCTGTTCAGTTTTTAAAAAATTGGAGCATTGTTTTTAGGTGCAAGCGTACCTTTAAGAAACAGGTCTAGAGTTGGGCTAAAGCAGAGATTTTCTAAACTTGAGCTTCTTTGAGGCAATTAAGGTGCTAATGCAAAAATATATGATTCAAAAAACATTCACCTGACTGCTGCTAGAGTCAGTTGCAAATGGGAAAATTCCTTATATGTCCTGTCATGCTTAGGGGCCAACCCCACATGATGGGGAGAATGTACCACTGTCAAGTCTGTCTCTCTGAAACCATTTTATCATTCATGAAATGCTTTAGAAGATGAGGAAGCTGCAGTGCATGATGCTGCATTGAAGGGGACAATCACTGAACCCCTTGTTTTGCTCTCAGCTGACTTCTGTGCCCTGTTTTAGATGCTTTGTCCTACCCTGAATGCAAAACTCAGACCCTGCTTGTTTTAGGAAGTAGGACACTTGGCTGAGAGCTGGAAGATCTGTGTTTCGGTTTCATTGAAAAGTATTTTTAAATATCTGTCTAAATCTGGCAAGCTGTTCTAAAATACATAAATGCTTCTTAGAGAACCTGAACCTAGTGCTGCACTTTCCATTACCACACCTTAACCAGCAGATGTGTACTAATCATCCTCTTGACATTTTTCTTTCTCTGGCTATAAAACAGCTGAAACAGCTAGGCCACTTTTCTGCACGACAGCACAACAGCTGCACTGGAAGGTGCAGTAATGCATCTGAACTATTCCTGATTCCTTCCCTGCACAATAACACTTGAGGAACTTGCTGGCGGCATGCAAAAACACACAAACTTTGCTTTATTCATAGGCTTAAACTGGCTCTGGCCCTTCAATTGCTGAAATGTTTCTCTCAACCACGATTAAAAGTCAAAAATGATTTCTCACTCAGTCAGGGGGTAACCAGATCTACAAGTATCAAAAATCTATTGTATTTCCTCCCTGAGGTCTGAAAGCAGGGACAACTTCACCTCTGCTTTTGCTCAGTATTTCTTGTTGGTTAGCCTCCTTGGCTGTGCATATGCTGGTTTAAGGTGCTGCTCAGTATATTGATTAGAATCATGCCTCTCTCAAGATTTGGATTCTACTCTTTAGCAAGGGCAGATGGAGACACACGCAAACAAACAAAAAAACCTGAGAAATTTTGACTCAAATTGTGGCTCTGACTACAGCTGTTAGTGCAGGGATGTAAGTTTGATCGTCTCTTTTCCCATAATTGATTTTCTTCGATTAATGTTAATGGAAACTTAGATAACCTCAAAGGAGAATTTTTTCGCCAAAGAAATTCCAGTAGCCACAACCTACTTCAGTCTCTTTGGCAGCACTCAGCTCTCAAGATGAGGTGCAAAAATCACAGAGCTACTCTGGTGTCAGAGTAAACATTTAATAGTGCAATTGCTGCAATATTTGCCTTCACTTTCTGGTTTCGCTCACACTGGAGGTTGTGGAGGATTCACTATCCCCACTGTTAGAAAAACATGAGGATGGCTTGCGTACATATCCTACCTGTATTTTTGTGGTTTTCTGGTAGTAGAAATACATGCTAGGGTAGAAAATGAAGCAGAGATGTCAAGAACTTTGTTTCAAGTTTCAGTTACATTAAGCTAACTCTCTGAAAACTGGCATACTTTTCTACCAGCTAATTAGGAACATCTCCTGAAAAAATTTATTTTATCCAGCAAGATGATTCTGTAGTGTGATAAGTGATGACAAATGAAAGTCATTACCTAAGTCATTTAATAAGAAATTCTATGATTCTTTGAATAAATTTATATTCATAAAAGTGGCAAATTCTTCAGTGAACAGCTTTTTACAACTCTGAAGTTTCTTGCAGATCATAAAGTACTACATTAGTAGACAGCAAATAATAACAATAATGGAATATGACAAATAGTCTAAATGAGATTGACATAGGAACAGCAAAATTAACTGAATAACATATATTTAATCAAATTTTATCAGTTATCTGTATTATTCAATTAGTTTTGCCATCATTTCTTTATTATTAAATGATTCCATAAATCAATTTTACTCTAGATCTATAGCCTATGACTCTGCTTCCATTACAGATTTGAAATAAAGCCATTTGAAGTTTTCACCAACGAGCACTGACAGTTTTAACCCAAGCACAAAGGTGATGGCATTTCTACAGCCCTCATTTCAGGAAAGGGTTCTGTGGGCCTAAACATGGAACAAACTTAAAGATAAGAAAGATTTCAGTACTAAGGAATTGTTTATGAGTACAAAACCTTCCCTCTTAGGTTGTACAGACTCAGCATGACGCATTATTTCTTATGACATGCCTATTAATTTTCAGTTGCTGTAGATAATGCTGTGAACAACCTCAGCCTAATTACCCTAGATAGATGTTCACAACTTTACAATGTTGAAACATATAGTCATTACTGGGGTATGTTTGTCCAGAGAGGTGAGTCAGGTGGATATGGTCCCTTTTAGCAAAGCCAGCTACATTAGCAAATCCCCTTTGTTTAAAGGTTGATGTTTTATACATTCCGAAACACTTAATGGCTTCCCATGAAATTTGGTGACTTTGAGAGAACCAATCACCTGGAAGGCTTCCAGTTCAAATTCTGATGTCATATAAATAGGGTTTCCCTGAGATAAGTTTCTCTGTTAACATTTCATACCATGATAGATACTGTAACCTTTGCATGAGAACATGAAAAGTGCAGATCAATTCACTATTTGTACTTTAAAAGCCTTTGTAAGGATTGAAATTCTGCTGTTTTCTGAGTTCTGCTTTCCATCTTGTGAAAGATACTACCTCCAAAAATCTACACCTTTCTGGTGTAGATTAGCACACATGGTAGGTGGGGGTTTTTTCAGGCACTGGCACACCAGACAGAAGTTGAGAACATCTATTATGAGAAAATAAACAAACTATTCTTTCAAGGCTGGTATTTATTATCTGGGATTAACAATCAGAATGAAGTGATGTGTCTTGAGGGATACCAGCACTGGGCCTGAGCAGGCAGGCACCAAACTGGGAACATGGCTACAGCAGGGCATCAGGTTCTTTTTGTTGTGAGAAAAGGTAAGGAACAGAAAGATCATGAGATTATATAACTAGGAAAATGCCAATGCAGATAGGACCATTTGTTTAGCTATAATATCATCCCACTGAAACAAATATCAAAACTAGAATTTAAAAAGTAAATAACAAGAGAGTAAAAAGATCTCTTAACAATTTTTTCTTCCTTTTCTTTTTGAAAAATAGAGTACATATATATATTTTTTTTTTAAAGGAATCCAGAAATTAAATGGCCAAAACTTTGTTTATGTGACTTTAGAATTCTAGAGTGGAGCAGAGTTCAGGCCTCTGAAATTTGTGAAACGTATGCCTTCTTTGATAAGTGTGTACCAATAGCATGTATTCAAAACCTTTTGTCTTTGAACAGGTTTTAACTGGAGTATTGGAATTTGTCATTCCATCAGTGACAAATTCCCTCCCTTTTACAAACACACAACCATGTACCATGTTTTCAAATATCATGACAACGGTCATCTCCGCCCAAATTGCTCAAAGTCCCTTTGTTAGCCACCACCTGTAGGACACAGGACTGAAAAATGGAACATCAAAACTCTCATATCATGCTTAGTTCTTTCTTTTTGTTACCCAACTGGAAGTCTGACAGAAAGCATCAGCCTTTCCATAAGGAGGCACAGTCCATCCCTTAGACTATCATTTAAAAGCATGTCTTTGCAAAGCCACTCCAAGACCCCCTTAAATCAGCCTTTTCAATTAATACAGAAAATAAGTTATTTAACTTAAATTATTTTAATCCATGCTAAGAAATCGGGAGTTTTAAGTTTTTTCATAGAACAGATATTTGGTGTCTATTTGAAGAAATTATTTCCATTGTGGAATAACAAGACCCATACTGGAGTTACTCCATTTGTGCAAAAATTGACAGTGATGATTTTTTTTTTAATAATGATTTACTTTAGCTATTTTACTCTGGTATTGCACTGTTTCTTCACAAAGGCTTCACTTCATTTCCAGAAAAGTACATAGAAAACAGTTTTCAGAGTAGCATCTCTGAGGAATCATTGAAATCAAACCTCAGCCTTGCACTTAGAAGCCTCTGTGCTACACTGTGTTTAAACAAAAGCATTACCTCAGTTATTGAATGAACAAGTCTGGGGCTAAAGGTATGAACTGCAGCAACCTGTGCTGCAGCCATCTGTCCAAATTAAAGTGCAGCTTTGTTCCCTGCACACTGGAGACAAAAGGGGAAATGCAGGCTTATAGAAAAGTGAGCTTGCTTATTGAGTAAAGGAACAGGAATAACTTAACATGGCCACTATTGGTCAAGCAATGCTGTTCAAATTTCCAAACCCATCAATATGCAGGATATTATGGTTTTGACATGATATTTGCTCAATAAATGTGAGGAAAAGGACAATCTACCCTATTGACTAGATTATTTGTTGTGATGCATTTACTTGCATCTATTGCTCAGTGGCTGAAAAGCAGCTGTCTTGATGTATGTTCATAAGCATTTGGTATAGGTACCTTTAGACCTTACCAGCTGAGCTCTTTCCTAAATTAAAGTAAAACAGAGAAATAAACAAGTTTAAAGTAAATGTCAATAAGAAGCAATTCAAAAGTTATTTAATGTCAAATAAAATATAGGAAATAAAGAAGATGGCAGAAAATTAATAGATGTGCTAAGAGCAACCTCATATTATCCAGTGCTGAAAAATTTACAGTCATACAGATCTATAAATTGTGACAAAACACAAGAATGAAAACAAATGGGAAGTAAGCAAGCAAAGTCAGTGCTGAAATGCTTGTGGTATTGGAAAATGTTTCTACTAATCAGAGGGCTGTGATAGGTGCAAAAAATTCTAGTGAATGCCACAGAAGCATCAAGCCTTGAATACATGTGTAATTTATCTAGGTATCCATTTATGGTATAAGAAATTTTACCTTTTTTGTAGGGTTTTTTTCAGGGTGGGGGGTTGTTGGTGGTGGTGGTTGTTTGGGGGTTTTTGTTTGTTTAAGGTTGTTTTT
>WBMY01001446.1:87126-111546 GCA_013397315.1 Donacobius atricapilla
TGTTTTTGAGAGGGTTTCGTAGTTGGTTTTTTTGTTTGTTTACCTTTACTGTATGTTAATAAATCTGTTTCTATTTTGAATTAAACCTGTTTTGCTTTGCTTTTAATCCTATTCCACTAAAATGAAAATTAGGCGAATGTGATAACCACTACAATATTTCACAGATGTCTACAGTTAGAACAGAAGAAAAAAATAATTCCTTTTTTCCTGATTAAAAAACCGGAAAAGTAACACCATTTCTACTATCTTGTTCCAGCTTTTTAAATAAATGTTGAAAAATCTGACTTTTTATTATTTTCATGGCTGAAAAATAGTAACAGCAGCTATCCTGGTTATAATCAGATTAAGACAGTACTCCACATACTAGTTCTTAACTGCAGCAGCTTCTGCTTTTGGTATTCTGAGGGGAAAAGGAGGTCTGAGGGAGGATCATTGCTGACTGACAATAGTTCCCCACTACTGCAGGAAGCATGGATGTGGATTAAGAGCACAGGTGGTCCTAGGGAACCTTGGGAGCTCACAGTGACTTCTGGACCTACCTTGCTGGCTTGCTTCCTCCTCCAGCCAGGCTACAGTATAAGTAGCAGGCTGCATGCCAGCACAGAATGCTGCAGTTGCAGGACGTGGTTCCAGCATACAAACCATATTTCATCTGCTTAAGTGCCATATGCAACTCCATAGCCACAAATTGGCTATTTTGCCTTAGACTCAGAAGTCAACTGCAACTGAACATGGAGTCTCCAAGAGTAAAATTTAGCCCAATACAACTATCAAAAAAGGTATTTGAATCTCTTTGATCCAAGCCTGACGCAGTTTGTCACATACACACACACACGCACACACACACACACACACTTTGATTAGAAGGCATGAATTAAAACTGATTTATTTTAAAAGATCTGACTCCATTTTATAGTATTTTTACAAAGGCCAGGGATTGGGGGAGAATGTTGATATGTCTCCCCATCCCATTGGTCAAGACAACTGTCCATCAGCTGTCCAGATCTCTAAGAACAGGAATGTAAACTTTCCTTGAAATTACAAAAACATTGGCTGTGCTTACATCAGAGAAGCTTGAGAAAAACCCTTAACTATGAAACTGTGAAATAGAAGAGAAGGCTGAAAAATCAGAGCAACACAAACCTGAATGACATTTTGACATTGTAATGATGTGAAGCACACCTTCAAAGACCTTCATCCATAATATAAGCAAATCAACCTCCAGTCTCACAGTGATCTTTTACACCCGTGCAGTGCCTGAAAAACTACCTCTGTATATAAATAGCATGGCAGTGTGTTCATTACACTGAATATTCTTCTTAACTGTAGCAAGCCAAACCATCACTCCAGATCAAATATCCTTTTGTATGAGGTGAAATCAATTTGTTTCTCTCTCTGAATAAATGTTATGATGATAGTTTATACTTGGGGCAGTAGGACAGAAATTGTGTTCTTTCCAACAGCTTTCTTGTAGCTCATTCAAGAGGCTGACAATAGAT
Source organism: Donacobius atricapilla (assembly GCA_013397315.1). Taxonomy (NCBI): domain Eukaryota; kingdom Metazoa; phylum Chordata; class Aves; order Passeriformes; family Mimidae; genus Donacobius; species Donacobius atricapilla. Next base: position 88,626 of record WBMY01001446.1, read on the forward strand.
ACTTGGTACTTCATTTTCACCTCCAAAAATACTATATCCAGTATGTTCAGCCTTGAAAAGAGAAGGATTTGTGTGGCCTAATTGCAGCCTTCCAGTACCTGAAGGAAGTTTACAGGAAAGATAGAGAGAGCCCATTTACAAGAGCATGTCGTGACAGGACAAGGGACAATGGATTCAAATTGAAAGACTGTAGGTTAAGGTTAGATATTTGGAAAAATTCTTTACTCTAGGGGTTGTAAGGTATTGGAACAAGTTGTCCAGGAAAGTGGTGTGCCGCGGTGTCCCTCACAGAGCGATGTCTCCATTCACCCTGCTAGTCCCACACTGCTGGCATGCGGGGGACACTCCTCCAAATCCAGGGAACCAGAGGAGCGGCTAAGAGGATTCTCCCCTTGCACAGGAGAGGCTCCTGACGGTGGCAGAGGAAGGAGTCTGACTCAGCTGGAGGGCAAAGTCCTAGACCTTTATTCAAACCCAGCAGGGACTCTGCGTCTCAGGGGAGCAGCTCCAGCAGAGCTGGGATCCCAGTGAGACAGTGACTTAGCTATAGGGGAGGTACAAAGGGAAATGATACATTTTCCCCAAATGAGGAACAGCATGGGAGGGGATCAGGATCAGAGGGACATTCAGGGGAACAAATGAAAGCATTTGGGAAGGGACCCCTTCTGCTCCCGTCCTATCCCTTGACGCCCCTCACAGAACCTTCCAGAAGCTGGGAGTGGCAGTCAGGTGATAGGCCCCAGAGGAGGGGGCTGGAGGGAACAAGGGAAGATTGGCAGGGAAGGATAGGAACAACTTGGAACTTTCTAGAACACAGAGGGCAGAAAAGGAACAAATCATCAATACCACACCACAAAAAGGGAACAAATCATTGATAACACACAATAAGAAGGGAATAAATCACTAACACAACACAACGGTGGTGGGTGCCCCATCTCTGGAGGCGTTCAAGGTTAGGCTGGATGGGGCTTTGAGCAAACTTGTCAAATGGAAGGTGTCCTTGTCCAAGGCAGAGAAGGTGGAACTACATCTAGATCTTCTAAGTCCCCTTCTAACCCAAACCACTATTATTCTATGATTTTATGAGTATCTTGAATCTGGACTTTAGTGATAGTAATAAGCCCAATGCCTCAGTGTTCATCTGTAAATATTTTTTTTAATCTTGAAAGGCAAGGTATTATGTTTGTCACAGTTATTAGTTATTCATTGAATATTCATTGAGAACTATAAAATATAGGGAAGAAGTCAAAAGGAAATTCTGAGACTTAGACATGTTTCTAACATTCATGATGCATTTTGATACCGTATTTTACAGGTGTTGATGAATTATTCCGGTGAGTTGATTGTTCAGGTCATCATTTTTATAATGCAATGGCAGAGTGAAGGAGTTTTACAGTTTTTGTAAACCAAGAAAGCTGTAATGAACTTCACATAAAGCGGGCATGATGAGTGTGACTCTTTTCACTTTATAGTCAGTAAGAAGATACAGGGATATTTAAGGAATAATTAATTTCTGAGTTGAACACCTAAAAGAGTCCAGATAAACTGTTTTCTGAATGTACTCATCTCTCTCCACTGCCTGCAGCAGATGACTAATTCTGGTTTAGTGTCTACTGTGTAGGTCTCAAAGCTATAAAAGTCGGATCCCTTTGACTTGACTCTCCGTAAAGCAGCATGTTACAGCCAGCATGGATATGCCAGGCTTAGATTTTGATTAGAACAGACTACTGACTCTCACTTCAGAAGGAGAGTTGTAACTCTACCTGCAGAAGGAAGGGGGTTTACTAAATTCTGACATATGTAAAAGCTAATGGGGTTACTAAAGCTAGATTTTACTTGTCTCTACTTTACTGGGTTTCCTACGCTTCATCCATAAGACTCCACAACACAGTACCAAGAAATGTTCATTAACTTGTTGGGGTTTTTTTGTTTTGACTGAGAAGTTTTATTTTGTAAGAAAATCTACTTGCTAATCTGAATGGGTGGCAATTTAAATGTGTATTTAATTGCTTAAAACTCATGACTTAGGTCATCATAGTGTCAACTAAGACAATGTAGGCAATGGAACAATTGTCACTCAGAGGACAAAGGGCTTGTAGAATCAGACCTAACTTTCAGAGACTAATTAAACCTATCTTGTCTTGAGCTCAGTATAAAAATGTTGTTCTCTTAACTTATTTCACTTATATTCAAGAAGCAAAATGCTGGTTCCCAACACAAGGCTGCCTGGATATGCCAAATTAATGTAATAATTCTATTCTTACAATGAGCAATGCTGAAAGGTTGAGTCTCTTCACTTGTGCAGGTCAGTAGACTGTACTCAAAGGAATGATGTTGGTGCACCATGGATGTGAGTGAGTTTTGAGACACAGGACATGAAGGAGAAAAAGGCAGGCATTCAATGGGCCCCACTGACTCATGTAGCTGAACCAACACCAAAGGGAAGAGGACATGTATTTCTTTTTATTAGAAATCATTTATTTCCCTTTCTCTCAATACTGGATATTCAATATCATGCTGCAGCTCAGTTCCTTCTGGCAGGCTCCCCTGCCAAGGAAAGCTCAGAAACAAGGCAGGATGGGGCTGCAGAAAACTAAATAAGTTGAGCAGGAATAAACTAAATAGCTCCTATTTATGTCAGAAGTTGGACAAATCCCTTGGCATCTAGAAAAATTCACTGCTAGCCAAGATTAGCACTGAGGAGCAGACACTATTACCACAGTCTTAAGGTCAAAAAAGAAAGGGCACTCCCTATTTCAGAATCTAGAAGCTTTCCCTGTTTATACTTGGGTTTGTTTTCTCAAGGCAGGACAGGGTTGCTAATTTGCTATCCTCTTGTCCTGCTGTGTACAGGTACACAGGTACTCCTCTCATGATATGTTACAACGCCACTAAAAAGAGGTTGCTGTGTCAGGTGGAAGGGCCAAATGCATCTCCCAAACAGAAAACACAGAGAAAGCATTGCACCAAAACATACACTTAGAAGCCATACTCTGCATATCAAAAATGAGACACAGGCCCTGTGAAATGTAAAGGGGACAAAATCAAAATATTTCAGAGCAGAGCAAGCTCCAGGTGGTTTGAATTTTATGCATACTCTTTTAATCAAGACTTGGATATAATGCACAGAGTATTTGATGGGTCTCTAATACTCATGGATGCTCTAAGTCTAAATTCTTCACTAAGTCCCTCATAAACAACATCCACATTGAATAGTACTGGAAAAGCCAAAAGCTGGGTCAGCTAACACAATCTTTTGAGGATTTAATGAGAAATTTCCATATAGATTTTGAGGGCTATAACAGTATATCTGAAGAATAAAAACCCAGGAAAGAAAAATTTGACTCCTTGTCAAATTTTGTATAACGGGAACTGTTTTACAGATTTGAGTAATACTCCAAGATCATTTATACAGTAAAAATTATTGCTGTCAGACTTTCACAAATCAACTTATCCTCCTTTGAAAAAATGCATTCCTCCTAGAAGGGCATAGGATATACATTACCCTGAGCTCAGTTTCTGTAATAACGTATGAAATTCTATAAAGAACCAAGTTTAAGGGCCAGCACTATACTGTATGGTGAAAAATGAAGATTCTCAGATGAATCGTGTATGCAATAGGAGAGTAAATACTATATTTTCAGTCATCCCGAGCATTCACTTCTTATTTTTCTCTTCAAGTACAATAAACAGCATATATTGAATGTTTAGCAATCTATCAACCCTCTAAGCAAAGTTCCATCCAGCTATCAAGAGAGAACATTTAAAGGTCTTCATTCATTTCTTTGTCACCAAAACTAGAGTACTCTCTTGAAATTTACTGATGCTGTAAGCTCAAGAGCCATCACTGAGACAAAAGAGAACTCAACCACAGCACAAAGATGTCACTGACAACAGGAACTTCACTAACAATATTGTCCTGAAATCCGACAGTACAAAGCCTTGCTCTAACGGAACAAACAAAGATTCCTGCTTCAGAGTCAGAGTTCTTCGGTGGAAAAGTAACCCAAAACACTGAAAATTGAGGGATTTAACTTTACCAACGACATTATGAGCCATGTTAAAAATAATTAAAAAAAAAAATCTCAAAGCAACAGAAAACATAGGCAAAGCTGTGATTTTTTTTATTAGGTTATTCTGAGTTCTACCTGAAATCCTTAGAGTGACTTTTTTTTTTCCTTCATTTTTCATTTTTCAGTTCATATGCACCTTAAAAATATATCCTACCCAGAAGATTCAGCAGCCCAAAATAAGAATCAATAAACGCACTTTCAGTTCAGGGATATGGGTAGAAATATTTCACCTTCATATCTAAGGCATGACTATATACTATCATTACCCAGTATTTTGGACAGATTAAAAAAATACCTATTACAGGAAAATTACTTCTAAATTATATTTATTTTAAACAAACTATTACTTTTCTTATAAACTAGGAGTGTAAAAAAGTTCTGATGTTAGAGAAATAATAATCCACGGATTATGGAAAACGTGTGAGTTTCCCTGGAATATTGATTATGCAGCCAATGCATCTATTTTATGATCTGCAGACTCATTAAACCTTCTTGTGGGCAGATAGGTACAAAAATATCTCTCCTGACTCAGGAAGTCCCCCCACACTGGCTGGTAGGAGGACACAGAGTGCAGGTCCTGCTGTGCATTTGCTCTGTCTTGTTTCTCTTCCATTTGGTATGGGCTCTTCTCAGACAATAGCCTTGAAGATTCAGGGGTCCTTTGATCTGACCAGAAAGAGACTCCCTCTCTCACAGGCAATATTTCTCACTCCAGGCTCTGCCAGGCCCAGAGAAGATTGGTGCACTGAACTTTTCTGCTATCTGCTGCTTTGCAGTGCCCAGGAAGATAATAATGCCACAACTGACCGCTGCCTTAGTGGTGGCATCTGAGTAGTTGCAGGCAAAAAGTTTTATGAGAAAAGGACTGCATTTGCAAAAGAGGTGATCTAGACAACTCCAAAAAGAGAGATTTTATCTGGCTACCATGAGATTTTAAGACTGAAATTCTGAGAAACATAAATACTGTTTTCCTCTTAATAATAAGCTTTCCTTAAGCAATTTCCTGAACTTTAGGTACCTTCAGTGAGAAATAAAAAATTTTAAACAGGATATTTTTCACCAAGTAGACCAGTTACATATTTGCTTATCAAATTAGGTAGTCAAGAGACCTTTTTAATGATACTGTCACAGGAATTCACCATATTCATTAGCATGAAATTAGTCAGTCACAGAACATTATTGGCTGTAAAAGCGTCTATTCAATCTGTGTTGATATTCACACATATTTGTTATGAAGCCAGATTTGAAGAAACAGCCTACAGCATAATTGAGATATTGAAGGAAAGAAAATAATTCAATATACTACTCCTGTGAGAGTTTCTGTGATATGAAAAAAGCAATCCCGTTCATGATGTGCCATTGGCCATGACTGGTAGCAGATTTCTTAAAGTACATTTTTCTGATATCTGGGAGCCTTAGGAAGTACAATGGGAAGAACGTTGCCAGCAGGTCGACGGAGTTGGTCCTGCACTTCTCCTCAGCCCTAGCGAGACCAGATCTGGAGTGTTGTGTCTAGTTCTGGGCTCCTCAGTACAGGAAAGACATGGGCTTCCAGGAGTGGGTCCAGCAAAAGGCAACAAAGAAAATTAGGGCACTGGAGCATCTCTCTTAAGAGGAGAGACTGAGGGAGCTGGACTTGTGGAGCCTCAGAAGGAGATGGCTGAGAGAGGACCTCATCAATGGCTATCAGCATCTGAAGGCAGGGTTTCAAGAAGAGGTTTCCAGGCTCCTCTCAGCAGTGCCAAGAAATAGGGTAAGAGGCAAAGGGCAGAAACTGGTGCACAGGAAGTTCCACCTGAATATGAAGAAGAACTTCTTTACTGTGTGAGTGGCTGAGCACTGAGATTGCCCAGAGAGGTTGTGGAGTCTCCCTCAGTGGAGATATTCAGGAACTGCTGCAATCCTGTGCCACGTGCTTTGGCATGACTCTGCTTGAACAGGGACGTTGGACCAGCTGCTCCACAGTGGTCCTTTCCAAACAGGTTCATTTTGTGATTCGGGGATTTTTCTTCATGTGCGATTCTGAATAAAGCCCCAAAGTATAATTTAGGACTGGATCCTGATTAAGACTGTGTTTTTCTTTTGACATTGAAGGCTCTTTGGAAACTTTGTGTTCTTTTTGCCTTGCCAACATACACCAATCCCCTGGACACCCATATTTGTTCATTGCAAAGGGTGAGCCTTAGCTGCATCCCACTCTCTTCTGAAACCTCTTTCATGCTTCCAGTTTTAGGTCAGAAAAAAATAAGTCATCAGCACATTCTTTGTTATATTTGGAATACTGACTCCTACAGTTTTTGTTCCAGAAGCACTCTCTTCTCAGAAAATTTGGGGCAGTTGTGCTGAATTGATTATCTGCACTTCAGCCTTAGCATACCCTTGCTTCCTCTCATAAGGCCATTCTACTTCAATAGATTTCTAATTATTATTTTTAAATTTATGTGTTTTTCTGAATAACAGTAGATGAATTGTTATGGAAATCTAATTTACATCATTAGCTATTTTTAATATAGTCAGGATTAAAAGAGCAAAAAGCCACAACGCCTAATTTTTGCATTAAAAACTGCTAGAGGTCTTGAAAATGACATAGCATAGTAATGATTGCAAGAAAAATTATAAATTACATTAATTTTACCGATCTTCACTTTACAGATTTTAATTGAGGCTTCCTCTCTTCTGCAGTGAAGAAAGAAGACTATAGTTCTACATGGTTTTCTATTACTACCTGATCCAAATTGATTTCACATAATCATAGAATAAAAATGAAAATGGATGTTTTACAATGAGCCATACACACACATACTCATGCATACCTAACATAAATAGAAGATTATAATTAATATTTCTAATTGATAGCAGAAGAGTGCAAGTAGCCTGAAATTTTTCTTTACCCGTTAAGTGAGCTGACTGTCATGCCATTATGCAGTACAATATATTATCATCATCAAATTACTTCCTGTTCTGTTAAATAATTACAAAGCACGGAATGCTTTGCAACAAGACAATGCTTGTCAGTAGATGAGTTGCTTTTTGACACGATCCAGATGTGTGTTAAACAAATGCAAACCTGTTAGTAGCAAGACTTCCCAATCAAGCAGTATCTGTCAATTACAGTAGCAGTTGGTTTTAATTGACTGTATTTCCTGAATATCAAATATTAGCAGGGAGAAGGATAGAGAGGACTCCTGTGCATACTGCACAGGAGTCCCTATCCATTACATTAATTAATTTCCCAGTGATTCTGTATAAAAACTGGTTTGCCAGTTTTCACAAATTATTCATGTTTTGCAATATGGCCTTTGGATAAGTCATTATTTAGAATTTTTTTTTTTTAAACGGTGTTTTCTTAAAGAAATTCTATTTTCTTGCTTATCTTGTTCCTCGTATGTACTGAAAACACACAGGTCACCACAGGTTACTGTGCTGTGAGAAAAGGAAAGAAAACTGTTCTTGGTTTCAGATGTTTGGGATAAACCACTATCTTGGTTTTAACCCATCATCATTTGTGAATTACCTTGCACAAGAGTGTGAGAGTGGTAAATGAGAGCCTTTTTTAGAGATTGTAACTCCTCAGTTTTTACTTTCATCTGGGTGCCAGTGGCAGGGAGTTAGAAATGCTGAGAAACAGAAAACACACTAAGACAGATGGGCTTTAGCACTTAGCTCAGAACAGAATAGTTAATGAATCTTCTGTTTATACATTCAAGACCCTGTGTTACAGCAGTTCAGACACATAAAATTCCTTCTAATCTCAGGTAGTGTTTCATGGTTCTGTAACCTTTTGGAGTTTGCTTAGGTTGCTGTGTCCCCTTAGCTGCACAAATAAGGCAGAACAATGGGAACATGCTCAGGATTTATCTCCTCATTGACCCCTATCTGTTTAATTTTCAAGCTTTAGAAAATTTGGACCAAAAAAAACTGAAGCAGAATAAAATGTCTAAAGTACAATTTTACTTTAAAACGCAACTTTGAATAGAAAGTTTGGAGGAAGGTTTTATTTTTTCAATTTAATAAGCATATAATGTAGCAATGTTAGTTTAGATGTTTATCTTCTGGAGAAAGATGTCCTGGTGATGCCTTAGGAAGGCTGACCTGAAACAGAGACTAGACAGAGTTGGAGAATAAAGTAGGTACTTATTGAAAGGCCTCCAGGATCCACCTTGGGCAAGACAGGAGCCTGATCAAGGCTGCAACCAGGGGGGACTAAAATGATCACAAAAAATGGCTGACTGGTCACAAGATCTTACATTTTTAGAAGTTTTTGTCCATTTGCATATTGGGGTTTAATTGTCCAGTTACAGCTTCAGGTTGTGAGGTCTCATCCTTCTTGTTCTTCCCTTCAGTCCACCATAGTTTATGATTTTGGGCCTGAAAGTTGTCCTTGGTATCCAGCAGGAAAAGGATTTGTTTTGTCTACCTACTCTGTGAAGACAGCTGTCTGGCACTTAATATGAGGCTCAGAACTACATCCCTAGGCAGCACTGAATCTGAAAATATGAACGCTAAAACTAAACGCATCACCAGGAGGGGGAAGGATTTACATAAAAGTGCTGGTATGTGTGTACCTTTGAACATGCAAGCATCTGTAATAGATTTGAGTGAACAACAGACACTCTTCCCTACAGCTGTATTTGCAAATCAACCAGAATTTCAAAGCTGTGAAAGGAGTTCAGTTTTAAACAATGTTTCTGAGGGGCTGTTATCTTGCCTCTTTAAAAAAAAAAATCACTCTGGCATGAAAGTTGGTATATATAAAGTTCCAACCTGGGACCAATTTTTTTAGACAAAGTAATACACTTTCACTTTTTAAAATTAAATTGTACTGGCTGTTAACCTATAATCCTAAGTATAGTTATGACATTTTCTCTACCATGTATCAAAGGAGTGTTTAATTACACATGGAAAATGTCGAGCTAGTTAGGATAATGCACATTTCTGACTTTCAAAAGGCTGGGAAAGGGATTTTAGCCAATCAACTACTAGAGAAAATTGGTTGTTTGACCGAGACTCAAGTTAATTATTAAGCTTCAAATGCAAAAAAGAGGTTTCTTTTTTCCGAAGTCTGGTCCTGAGTTCACGCTCTGATAAGATGTGTCTTCTTTCCCACACAGAACCCAGTAGATGTGATCAGAAGTATTATAAAAGGTATCATCTGGCTAAAACAAAAGATGAATGAGGGATTCCAAATTCTTTATAGTAGTCTTGGATTTGCATTCCAGAAGTAATGAATTTGGTGGAATAAACATACATAATATTTAGTTGATAGTACCTCTAGGGCTTGGACTACTTTTCTTCCTTTCCTCCTATTTAGAGTTCTCAGGCTCCAGATGCCCAACCTATTTCACTAATAATGCTACAAAGTCCCAGTTGCACTCAAGTATTTATTTTACTAGAAACAAAGCTAGACATTCTTTTGCCTCACAGCAATACTGGGTAACAATATACCTTTAGTCTTCTTCAAAGGATCAGGAACTCTGAGGCATGTTTGAAAAAAAATAATTTTAAGTTCATGCATTTGAAAATCTATTGATTTATGCTTCATCACATGTTATTTAGTGTAAATTATCTGGTAGAAGAAGAGTAACTCAGATTACCTCAGAGAAAAGACCAAGCATGTATTATGTATCAGAAACCTTGATTGTGACTCCATTAGAAGACAGTTGAAAGAAACTATTAATTTCCAATACTGTGCACAAGCTGCAGAAGGCATAGAATTATTACAATTCACCAATGATAGATACTGTGAAAAGCTCAAAATGAGATTTAAAATTACTTTTCTGAATTAGAAAGCCATCAGCTTGAATTTTTAGATGTTTGTGAGCCATTACTGAATGATTCATTAAAGTACAAAGCATAAAAACCAGTACACTCTTAGCCACCCCCTATTAATGTCTATGAAAAAGAAATATCTTTGTTGTTCCTCCACAATTCCTGGCAGAGCCCTCACTGGAGTTGTTAGGAATAAAGGACATCTAGGAACAAATTCAGCTCCCTCATGCATTTGCTGAATTCTTTGCTTATTACTGGGTAAAAGTCTAGGCTTTTAGCTATGAGATGCAACATGCGAACTCATTGATATCAGAGGAAATAGCTAACAAAGGAAAAAGCAGATCAACTCTGACACCACCAGACTGCTGAAACTATTGAGATTGTCATCATGCATATGGATTCTTAAGGAAAACATTGCATTTCAGCACAAGCATCTCATAAGGGTGACTGCCCTTGCCCTCAAGAGTCTGGAGAGTAACAGAACTTCATAACCATTGTGTTAGCTTCTCAGAAATGAGGCATACTCCTGTCTGCACCTTTTCCATCACACAGAGCCATGCTGCAGGAAGCAAACGCTGTCCCAAGCCCCACCGAGTCCCAGAAGAGATGTCCCATAGAATATGCAGGTTCAGCTCCACAACTAGGAGAACTTAAGGGTTATTCCATCTGCAGCACCATAAGGCTGGATAATCTTCTGGCACACACTATGTGCTTGTACTCACATAGTAAAACAGAATATCTATCCTCAGAGATGAATTCCCTATTTAGAGATGATTTTTTCTGCTTTTATTTAATGGATTTTTTATTTCAAGTTTGGCTTTATCAATGTCCAAGTAGCTGTTTACACTAGAAAGCCTCAGATCCGCTGAGACATCAGGATATCCTCAGCCCTGTATTATGTGCTGTAGTGGGTAGCCTTGCTCAATTCAAACAAACTACTCACAGTAAATACATTTCAAGTATGGATATTTATCTTGTCATCAAATCAAAGCAGACCTACTTAAGGTATGTAACTGTAACAATCTGACCATGCTAGGCATTGTTTCATGCCTATTCTTCTAAAGACACAGAAACACAGGATGGGTCAGATTGGAAGAGACAAGAGTGGGTCAGCTGGTCCAACCTCCCTGCTCAAGCAGTGTCATACCAGAACACATGGCACAGGATTGCATCCAGTTCCTGAATACCTCCACTGAGGGAGACTCCACAACCTCTCTGGGCAATCTCAGTGCTCAGCCACTCACACAGTAAAGAAGTTCTTCTTCATATTCAGGTGGAACTTCCTGTGCACCAGTTTCTGCCCTTTGCCTCTTACCCTATTTCTTGGCACTGCTGAGAGGAGCCTGGAAACCTCTTCTTGACACCCTGCCTTCAGATACTGATAGCCATTGATGAGGTACTCTCTCAGCCATCTCCTTCTGAGGCTCCACAAGTGCTGCTCCCACAGTCTCTCCTCTTAAGAGAGATGCTCCAGTGCCCTAATTTTCTTTATTGTCTTTTGCTGGACACTTTCCAGGAACTCCATGTCTCTCTGCCCAGGACTGGACACAACACTCCGCCTTCATCCATGTTATTAATGGGTGTCTTTATTCTGTTTTATAAGTCTGTGTTATCAGCTTGAGCTGCCTTTTTTTTCTCCATTTTAAATTCTAATTTTAGACATGACTAAATCTTTTGTAGAAAGAGGATTACTTCCCAGTGTCCCCAGGGAATTCATCATGGCACCAAGTCTGCCTGAGGTCGAGAAGAGCTTGGACAACTCTCAGACACATGGTCTGGTTCTTGGAGTGATCTTGTGCAAAGCCAGGAGTTGAATTTCAACTTGTGGGTCCACTCAGGCAAGTCTATGATTCTATACTTTAATTCTATGGCAGTATAAGGCTTGTGCCTTCAAAGTACCCCTTATTTCTGTTACAATTTCTTTTACCTTAACCTTAATGATTAGTCATAGTACTTCCGGGCCTTTTTTCTTTTTTTTTCTGAATAATTTTTGGAAGTCTACTTTGGACAATCTTTAGTAGTTGTGAGTTATACTGCAATTTTGATAACCTTTATTAGTTCCAGCAGCATTTTGGGTCTGTGGTGCACTGAGACAGTTGGCTGTCAATTTCAGCTGTCACTGCAACAAATGTGAGGGAAACAGACTTTGTTTCTCCCAGATAATTACAGCCACCAAGCTATTGGTTGTCCTGCATTCAGCTGATTTATTACACCATGAGAAAATTCTCAACTAGTTTTATTTATTTGGGTTTGTTTGGGTTTTTTTTTAAGGATTTAGGTTCTATGAACTTCCTATACTTAGTTTGCTTACAGAATTACAAAATACCTGAATTGTCTGGTGCCATGTTGTTCTACCACAATATTTGTAGAAAGGACATAAAAGACAACAAGTGCAAATCAAGTCCCCTTTTCTATATGTCAGAGGTTATTCTAAATAAAACATTTTGAATTTTAATTGCATAAAATGAAGAAAAAACCCTATATTTCAGGGGGTTTCTTAATTAACTGGATTTCTGTAATGAATGCAAACTCAGAAAAAAAAAAAATTGTATCCCTACTACTGGACTGTAGTGACAACATATCTGGTACAATTAAGAAGTAAAGAATTCAAGAGAGCTGGATGACAACAAAAACAGAAGACTGGGGACCTTGCAAGCATATGACCTTTTTTTTAATTTCATAGGTGTCTTACAAATTTACCTTTATATTTAGATATCCATTACTTCCTTGGGCTGACTCCTTCCATTCTTATTCAAATCTCCTATTTATTTTATCCTGACACTGTTGTGAGGGTAGAGGTTTTATCCTAGAAAATAATAAGCCTATATTTGTATGTTTTGTAGTATGTTAGACATGTTAGACATTTTCTTCTTAGAAAAGATTAGAGTCCCTTCTGCAACTTTTGTACGCCAGTGCCAAAACCAACAAATAAGTGGTAGTTTTTTAAGGTTCCATAATTCCTCTCTGAGATTCTGTTGACAGCATGGGTAAAGGGTTTTTTTGTTTCTTTGTCTCTTGTTTGGTTTTGCAGGGGGTTTTGTTTGGTTTTTGTTTGTTTGGAGGGGTTTTGTTTGTTTGTTCATTTGTTTGTTTTGGGGTTTTTTAAGTACTGGTTAGGCTTAAATAGTTTAATTAAATAAGATTTAGACAGGTCTAATGCAGATTATATAGTCTGATGATTGGCAGATCAGCATAGTGACTGGCAACTGGGAGCTGTCATGAGAGTCCAGCCCTAGGGAAGAGGGGCAGGCTGAATTGTCCCACTGTTGGAAACCTGTAAGTCCAACACAGCTGCTTAGGAAAACAGCTGACATCTTCACCAAAGCTAAATCTGTTTCATGAATCTGCTCCAGCAAATAGTCAATTTTACCTTGGCTGGATATTTCTAGCAAACAAAGGGACTGAATTTAGAATATTTTTTTTTTCTGGGAACAATGGGTAACTTTAGCACTGAAGAAGCTTCCTGAGCTGTGGCACCACATGGAAAGAAACCAATGTTAACTTGAACTAGGAGAGCTGGAGATGAAATCGCATTGACAGACAGTTTTTCTCTCTTTCGGACTAATAAGAAATAGCGGTTTACTCTGATAAGAAAGCAGGAATGTCATCATGAATGTCCAGGATCTGCTGTTAAAATTCACAGAATCTGTGGCTTGTGATAAAAATGAAGACAATTCCTAGAAATTAAAAAATCAAGAAGACGATTCACATAAATACTATTTAAAAAACAATTGTCACAATCCTCCCCTCTCCTCTTGTCCTTCCTGTCTCTTATAGATTATCTCTAGTGAACATAGTCTATGCTAACCACATAATCTCAACGTCATTTTCATCCATCTCTTTCCTTTTGGCTTGATCTTATTCTGAAGCTGGCTTGCCACCAACTTCGAATGTGCATTGTTCATAACGGAAAGTGTCTTTTTTTTTTTTTTAATAGTCCTTTTTCTGGATATAAGAATAATGGGCATGAGAACAATAATCTGAATGGTGTTATGTAATGAAAACCTGCATTTCTTCCTACTATGTAGGTTTCTTGCTACAAAGTTATTTCAGGAGCTTTCAAATGCTTTTTTCTCTGCAGTGATGTGCTGCTAGCATCATCACAAACAAAATGCTATAAATTAGTAAGGAAAATAATCTGCTAGAAGGAAAGGCAGAAAAAAATGCTTGAAAAAGTACAAACAGAATGAATGCACTCCTGACTTGCTTAAGGAAGAAACTAATAATGCAATAGAGCTCCACATAGCCTTCAACCAATCTTTTCTGGAGCTAAATCAAGTAAAAATATGTAAAAGGAATATTATAATCATTTAGAAGAACATTTGAAGAGAGAAAATTACATTTACTTGGCATAGAGTTCCCTTGTCAATGTACTATAGAGAGAACAAAGGACCTCAAGAGGATTGAAAGACTATGGAAATATTCCACCTTTGACTTTTAAAAATGAGATTTTCAAACAGAAGAAGGAACAAATTTTAAATAATGTTTCCTGTATTTTTTTGCTGCTCATTAATAATGAAAATAAGAAACTAGCAATAAAGGGCACATATCAATTTTCAGAAAAAAAAACCTTAGATCAGAAGCTGTCAATTCAACTGAATAAATTTCTGGAAATTTCAGGAGGATCAGGAGCATAAAATTTGTTAAGGATCATAAAGAGGAACATTGGACAACATCAGAATATGGACACCCAGAGTCAAATTACAATATCTATTAGGAGAAGACTAGTCAAAATCATCCTGAAACAGTGAGATGATATACGTACATACAAATATACATACAAATAAATGTAATTGGGTAGCTTCAATAACGTATCAGATGATAATGCCATAATATTACTGATCATTTTTTTGAGGACCTGAATGGATTATTTTCTGAATGCTCGATAATTAGCAGGTGCTCTTTGCCCATAAAACAAACAAACAAACAAACAAATTCTGTAAGGAAGAACCTATATATTAAATTTATAATTTTAATGAGAATATAATTACTAGATAAGCTTTACAGCTTGACTGCAAGAACTAATTGAAACAACACCTTCAGAATGTGTATAGGTATCCTTCATATGTAATTTTGAACACATAATACATAATTATTATGAATTTACTGAAAATGTTTAGATTAATTTAATAGTTTTATTCTCATTAGTGAATTTTTGTGATGCAGAGATTTCTGTTGTGTTGAGAGAAGATTACCTTTCATTTTACCTTTCACTGTTCAAAGAGACAGCTTCTCATTGGGGTTCTCAGAGAGAGAGTATGACTTCTGTCTGACAAACAGATTGACCAACAAACAAACAAAAAGAACGAAAAGAACTAAGAAAATACCTGCAGAAAGCCTACTGGATAGTACAGAAAAACCATACAATATGTAAGAATTCATCTTGCCTGTTGTTTAACCTGGCACTTACCTGTTAGTCCACTCCCTCAGTGGACTAACAAATATCTATAGCATTCTATTCTATTCTATTCTATTCTATTCTATTCTATTCTATTCTATTCTGTTCTGTTCTGTTCTATTCTATTCTGTTCTGTTCTATTCTATTCTATTGCCTTTTTTCATTTCTGATAGCAGAGACTCATGAAATTAACTTACATTTAATAAATTTAAATTAAATTAGTTGAATCCTGAAAGTTTGCCTCACTAATCACTAAGACAGAAATTCTCCTCTGAAGTCCTATTTATATCACAGCAAAATATATAAGCCTAAATATAACATTTAAAAACAAATTCTAATTGCTTTTTTTCTTCTTTTTATACCAACTCTCTCATGGATGAATGCATAATTTCAATTTCATACTCAAAATTTCTTCTCAAGAACTGGAATTAGTGACATTCCCTTGTGGCTGTCACTTTTTTTTTGGCTTGTCATTTATAATGTAAGGATTTATTTTGCAAAGCACTTCCTTCATTTATTGTGTTACTGTTCTAGGATTACATTCATTTTAAACAAATTTGAAAGCACTTCATGTTAAAAGAATATGTTTCCATGAAAATAAACACTATTTCAATTGGCTATTTACCTTATATATTATTTTTACCTCCGGTGCAATTACTGAGCAATGTCACTCAGGGAATTTAGGGCACTTTTGAGGGTGTCTGAATGCTTGGAAGTGCAGCTTGAGTAGCTTAGAAGTTAATTGTGGACAGATTTTACTTCCTAGTATCAACACCTATGCACAGAAGTAGTAAAGTTTGATGCTTTTAAAGGTTTCTCCCAACCTTGACAATTCTATGATAAAATTAGCATTTTGGAAGGAAGCAATGAAATTTGACAAATGAATCATCAACTTTCATAGTAGCCAAATGGGGACAATATGTATTTCTATGGGAATGGCTGAGATGTTATAATTTACAGTGTAATATAAAAATGTGTGTATATGCCTACCAAAGCTAGCAGCAAGGTTATGATGCATTGCAATCCTGACTGAAATAATTGTCCTATTAAGACAGTGGTTGATCATGGTTACGGCATTACACAGGCTCTTTTTTTGATGAGCAGAGTAATACAATCACATAATCAGGGTGCAATCCAGAGCTGCTTAGATAACTAATTATAAGAGGTCTTACAAATATCCTTGACATTCTGAGGTGTTGCTCCACACTTAATGATGCAATAACTTCCTTTATGGAATTATGCACTTGCTCTCATTTTTTCCCAGGCTTCTATTAGGAACACAAAGTGATCTCTTCTGAGGCTGATTTTTTTAGAGAAGGTGTGCATATGATTGGTTTGAAATAACCATGTTATCACACCATAATTAGAAATCATGGAAAAGAAAAATTTTATTAAATTTGGTTTTATTCTTTTGCTACTATTGAAAGAGAAGTTCTTTAATACCAGAGTATGAATATATTTGTCATTGGACAAACAGTGATCATGAACTGGGAAATTATCTTAAAGATTTACAGGGTTATTTCTGGCCTCCAAGTTTTTCACAGATTTTAAAATGTTTCCTTTAAGTATATGAGTGGATATGTTTTGTTTTCATTAATTGAATATCAAGAAAGAAGACTGGATAGAAAAGTAAGTAAGCTTAACATTTTCATAGAAATACTATTGCAGTGATCGACAGATAATCATGGTGTAATATGTGTTTGACATCGTTCAAAACTGGAGGTCTCCTTTCCTGGAAAGGGGGATGATTCCTGTAACATGTTCTTGAATCTAATGAAGCACAATGGCCAATGAGGTGGACAGAAAACTGGCTGAACTGCTGGGCTCAGAAAGCTGACCAGTGGTATGAAAACCAGCTGCCAGCCACTTGCCAATAGTGTAGTCCAATACCAACCCTGGGTCCAATAGTTTAAAAACAACACTTTCATTAGTGAACAGGACATTGTGAACTTGAAACCTAGACAAAACTGGTAGCAGTGGCTGATGCACTAGACAGTTGTGCTGCCATAATAGGAGAGGCTGAAGGAATGGGCCAATGGGAATTCCATTAAGTTCATTGATGGGAAAAGCAAAGCCCAGTATCTAGGGAGGCATCAGCCCAACTGGAGGTATGACCAGCTGGAAAGCAGCTTTCCAGAAAAGGATCTGGTTGTCCTGGTGGACAAGCTGACCATGAGCCAGCAACATGTACTTGTGGTGAAGAAGGCCAACAGCCTCCTGGGCTGCGCTGGGAAGAGGGTTCCCAGTAAGCTGAGAGAGGGCATTCTTCCCTTTCTTTTGGCACTGATGAGGCCACATGTGAAGTACTGTGTCCAGTTCTGGTCTCCTTGCTGCAACAGAGACATGGAATGAGTCAAACAAAAGACCACTAAGCTGTTAAAGGAGCATCTGCCCTATGAAATATTAGGAACTGTTCAGCCTGAAGAGAAGAAAAAGAGGGATCTCTTTGATGTGGGTAAGTAACTGATGTGGGGAAGAAAACAGGGAAGAATCAGATTCTTGTCAGTGGCACCCAGTATCAGCACAAGAGGCAATGGACAGAACCTGAAATAAGCAAAATTCCATTTAAACACAAGAATGTTTTTTTTTAATTCTGAACAACAGGTTACTGAGAGTGTGTGACATGTCTATGCTTAGAAATACTCAAAACCCAACTGGAAACAGCTCTAAGCAGCCTGCGGTAGTTGACATTCCTTTCATGGAAGGATTGTACTAAATAATCTACTGAGGTACTACTCAAGTGAAAGGCTGTTTCTGATACACTGCAAAAGTCCAGGATGAACTAGGGAGGTTCTACTTTGAGAAGATTTAAACAATGGTTTCACAACTGCATCTTCCATACCTATGGTGCATCTTCTCAGATTGCCACATATATTATGGTCAGTTGGTATTTCATATATCTCTCACAAATTGCTATAAATGGTGCGGAGGTCATCTTAGTACAGAATGCAGAACAAGTGAGAGGTAAGAACTACAGCACCAAGTATCATGGAAGATGGAAACTTTCCTGCTTGGCGCTGCTCGCATGTCCCATCATCCCTGTGACCTCACAGTTAGCACATGTCAAAGACACAGTCTGTAGCACTGGTTTCAGTAAATCACCAGTTGCTTTAACTGTACATCTTTCCCAGTGACATCCCAAAGGAGTATGTTCTTCCAGCTTTTATGGTTGTAAGCTGTGGCCAGCATTTCTGATGAGGTAAATCAGTGAACCATCACTGAATTCAACAGGTCTTTGTCAATATTCAGCATCCAAGGATCTGACTGAGGTCCTACTGCTCCTGTTTTAAAGAAATAAATTGCAGAATTTTAAAAAAAATAAGCTTGGCAAACTAAATTCATAATAGACTGAATTTTCACATTATCAGAAATATATAACATCTAAAAAGATACATATTGAAAAGACAGAGGTAATATTCCTGGACCATCCTTGTCTTTTTCTCATATAATGCACAAATGTGTTCAATTTCCAGATCAGACACATTCAGACATAGCAGAAGTCTATTTTGTCCACTTTTTTCTTGCAACAAACTGTCAGTAGGAAAGCTTACATGACAGAAGCTCAAAAAACACCAATCAGAATAGAATAAAAGTGACAGTTTGAAAATTACACTGGCACTGCCTCTTGCTCAAAACCAAATGAGTACATTTCACTCATATTGTCAAAATACAGGTTGCAAGTCTGCTGTTTCTCTTCCATCAGTAAGAAATAATTTCTCTCCACTCTTCTTCCTCTTGTGAAATACTCAGTGATCTGTTTTTGTCACCATCCTGATGCAGGCCCGACCTACAATGAAAACTTCAATAAAATAGCCTCCTAAACACCACTTTTTTGATTGGCATTTATTTTGCATTTTGCCAAAACAAACTAGTTTGAAAGTAGTTTCTTATCCCAGGGATCTCAGAAAGGGATTGTAGTCAGCAGAGCACTTCCCTGTGAGTGAATCACAGAATAAGCTGACTTGGAAGGGACCCATAAGGATCATTGGCTCCAACTCCCAACCCAACAGAGCACTACTCCCAAAAGTCACACGTTGTGCCTAAAAGCATTGTCCAAATGCTTCATGAACTCTGTCAGGCTTGGTGCTGTGACCACTGCCCTGGAGAGCCTGTTCCAGTGCCCAACAATCTTCTGACTGAAGAATCTTTCCCTAATATCCAACCTAAACCTCCCCTGACACAACTTCAGGCCATTCCCTCATGTCCTGTCACTGGTCACCGCAGAGAAGAGATCAGGATCTTCCCCGCCTCCTCCTCTCATGAGGAAGTTGTAGCTAACATGAGGTCTCCCCTCGGTCTCCTCCACATTGAACAGACCAAGGTACCTCAGCTGCTCCTTTTGAGGCTTCCACTCAAGGCCTTCACCATCTTAGCTGCCCTCCTTTGGACACTCTCCAATATTTTGTTATCTTTTCAATATTGTGGCACCCAAACCTGCCCCCAGCACCTGAGGTGAGGCCGCCCCGGCTCAGAGGAGAACGGGACAATCCCCTCCCTTGCCCAGCTGGTGATGCTGTGCCTCATGCACACCAGGACTGGCTTGGCCATCCTGCAACTTTGGGACAGAATAAGACTTTGTCAATACAATATTATTAATGATTTTGTGGTCTGTCTCTCCATTGTCAAGTCTCATGCTAGAACACTGTATGTGGACATATGCAGCTTGCTAGAATAAAAACACCTCAGTGCTAGGATTTCCAAATCTATCTTCTTTTGCAAGAATTCTAGATTCCATTTATAACCCACCTTTATTTGAATTATTCCAAACAAGGCAAAGAAAATCCTAGGCTGGATGCATTGAAATTCTTAAACAGTATAAAAACCCAACAGTATTCTTTTTAGAGGATTATCCTTAGTACTTTTCCCTAATCAAATGGTAACAGTCTTTGCAAAGGTGGAAACACAAATCTATGGGAACATAAACACAAGAATAAACATTATAGCAGTCTCTCATCCTGCTGTGTCTTAGAATTCTTCTACGCATCTCTTGATTGAAGAATGTGAGCAACAAGCTCAACATTACACTCTATTGGAAGTTTTTCATTTTACATTACAGAACTTCTTGGTGTTGTATTCGCAGTAACAGAATCAGGTTACCACCAACTGCAAATGAACATGAAGAGTAACAACTGGGGGATTTGTACCTTTCTTTTCTTCCTGATAATTAATCTAGTGAAATTTACTTGTGTAAAGATGAACTTTGCAGCTGTCAAAGAAGCAGAAAACTTCATGGGATGTCTCACTTGGAATGTTCAATTTTGGACATTTTTTTCTTGAAATAATAAATGTGAGGATTATTTTTTATTTCCCCTTGGCTATTGTTATTGGAGAGTTGATCTCCCTTTCATATTACTGTATTTCCCCTTCTCTTA
Source organism: Donacobius atricapilla (assembly GCA_013397315.1). NCBI lineage: Eukaryota > Metazoa > Chordata > Aves > Passeriformes > Mimidae > Donacobius > Donacobius atricapilla. The sequence continues at coordinate 109,238 of WBMY01001446.1, forward strand.
CAGTCCTCAATGTCAATGAGAAGTATTTTTAATTACATTATGGAAGAAACTGGCACTTATGATAATGTAGTTGACTGGCTGAATTGAGTCTCTATTGAAGTTACACACAGAAGAATCCTATTATGAAACCTGCTGTGGCTGACCCTCTATGCCCACTTCCTCTCTGAGATAATGGTGTCTATATACAAAGAACTAAAATTGACTATCTCATCAATTTAGGTAGGTCATTTTTTCTCCTCTTTGGATCCTTACAATAGGAAGTCATCTCAGTGAATCAAATTGGTTCTGTTCTTTCCTGATAATTAGCTTATCTGAATTTTCTTCTGAAAATCTCTGCCATACACCAAGTTCTCTCTGCTTACTATGATGCTGGAATATAGTGCTTCCTATGCTAAATTTAATGCCTGCTTTCAGGACAGATGTCTTGCATTCTTTGCACAATTAAAGCAAAGATATAATGCTGACTCTGAGCACGCAGAGAATACAAAATCCAGTCCCTATTTGGTAATTCCAATATTGCTCTTATTGGCATGAGAAATTCTTGGCCAAATCTTGGAAACATGAGCCTACTCCCAAGGAAAAGCCTTGTGACTTGCAGTGGGAGTAAACAACATAGAACACGATGCTGTTTACACTCCTTTTTCTTGTTTCTTACCTTTAGTTACCACCACACACACACAGCCCATACACACATCCACCCTTATTCTAAGACTAGCCCAAGCTCAGTATGAGTTACTAATTTGCAATGCACAAACTGCAGGGCAAAATTCTCTTAAAAATGGAAGATTTTGACCATGGTTCAAATATCCATTTTATACATCTGGTTTAAGCATTACAATTTCTTGTGTGTTTTAACTGTGCACACTTTGATGCTAATAAAACTTTTTAAAACCTACACTTAAGAACAAATATCTTGTTTTATATTGAATTTTTACTGCATTTTTCATATAGCATAAAACATAGGGTAACCTTTAAGTACACAAAATGGCTGTCTGTATGAAATGACAAAATATGTTTTCAGCACAGAATAGATCATCATATCTGTGTTGTAAACCCCTGGAAAATGAAGACTAACACAGAAATGTTGACACAGTATTACAGGATTAGTAAGGTGCACAAAACAGTTGAATATTCTAGAAATTTCATCTTTTAGATTTAAGATAGCTCTTCCTACACTTTAAACCCGCATAAAGGGGCACTATAGGGTATGATGATGGCATGAAACAAGTATTTGTCTTACATATTATCTTATAAATTTAATAAGTTCATACAAATATATACTAGGATTTAGTGATTGCATAATGAAAATACTTTACCTAGTTGTTTGTTATTCTTTCCATTTAGTTCTATTTATTTATTTAATGATATCAGGAAAAATAATAATTTTAAAAAAAGAAAACTCAAGCAATAAGTATTAAAAATAAATGTTCATTTATCAAACTTCCAAGAAATTTAATGGAATTTTTCCATAAATCTTACATGGTGGCTCTGGATACATCATCGTTTTATTACTTCACAGTAGGCAGAATTATTTACTCTCATCTCAGAGAAGTTTTGTTACAGCTGCAGAAAAAAAGTTATCCTTTGAGCTCTAGGAGCAAAAAAATAATTGAAGTTTACACCATCTCTTTTAAGGTACAATGTGAAGTTTTCTATTAGGATTAACATTTTTTTGTTTTGTTTTTCCACTAGTGTAGTGGTTATCACATTCGCCGAATTTTCATTTTAGTGGAATAGGATTAAAAGAAAAGCAAAACAGGTTCAATTTAAAATAGAAACAGTTAGATTTATTAACATACACTAAAGGTAAACAAGCAAAAACCAACCACGAAACCCTCTCAAAAACAACCTCCCTCCTCCCTAGCAACAATTTACTTTTCCACAAAAACAATGTAAAGAGACAAAACATCAGAACTCTTAAGTCAGTAGCACTTAATAAAACAGTCTTTCATTCAGTCTTTTGAGAGAGACAAGTCCCTCCTGATTCTTCTGGTAACTTTCCACAAGAGACACAGTCTGGTTGTGGCTTCCAGCTCCCACTAACGCAGCCTGCCTGACACTGCATTTGTGAACTTCCCAAATGCAGCCTTTCATATGGCCACATAAGGGCTGTGGACTTAAAACACGGGGTTTCACCTTTTAAAGATGCACAGCTTCACAATAAAGGACTTCTTATTCTTCACTGGTGACAAGGCTCCAAGACATCTCAATAGGATCACTGCATCAATTTCTACTTCAACATCCATTTCAGAAAACTTCAAATATTATCGTTTCTAACTCAAATGTCCACTCAGTAAAAATCAGACACC
>WBMY01001448.1:14885-31510 GCA_013397315.1 Donacobius atricapilla
GGGGGAGGCGGGACATGCCGCCGCCTCCCTGCCTCACGGAGCCCGCCCCCGAGGACACCCCGCTCGGGGGCGGCCGGGCGCCGCTGCGGGACGCGTCGCCGCCCCCGACTGCGGGGTTCGCGGGGAGGGTCCCGTGGGAAAGTGGGGAAAGTGACCCCTCAGTCCCCCCCCCAGCATCAGTGGTCTCGCCTGGGCTGTGGCTCTGCAGCTGGGGGGGGCTCCGCGCATCCAGGGGTACCCGGCTGTTGCCACGGCAACCACATCCCGACCCCGAATTTGGGGGGGCTGACCCCAAATTGGAGGGGGAATAGGACTGGGGAATGTGGGCATACACTGGTGGTGCGGGCATGGCAGGGCGGGGGATTACCAGGCGTAGGGTGACGGGTGGTGTAAATCGGGAAGTGGGAGGAATATGAAAGAGGGATAAAGGGGGAATAAAGGGAAGGTCAAGGCGAACAACGGGATATAAAGGGGGGCGAGGGGGATGCGCAGGTAAAAAGAGGGGTAAAATAGGGGTTATAGAGGGGTGGTATAAAGAAGGTACAGGTGGGCTACAAAGAGGCTTATAAAGGGGGGGATAGCAGTCAAACCAGAGCCCACTAGGCCCATCCCAGCCCCTCAGGTTGTAGGGAGCCCACACTTCTTCCCACCTGGCAGCTGCCACAGCTCCTCCTCCACGTGGGACCCCCCTCAACACCATCACCCCCCTCAGCTGGCACCCCTCCACCCTGCAGGGCATCAAGTCCCCCTGCTGCAGCTTGCTGGGGAATTCCAGCAGGCTCCTGGCTGCTCCCTTTGGGTGAGGCAGCAAGCAGGCCCTCATGGACAGGGCAGAGCTGGAGCTCAAGGGGGGCACAGAGGGTGCCCCTATTCCCAGCCAGGTCACTGCAGGAGGGGGCCATGGGGGGAATGATGGCCACAGGGACAGGTAGGTCCTGACCTGGCCCAGCACACAGACCCCCAGCCCTGTGGGGACCCATCAGGGAGAAGCAGCTCTAGGATGGACCTCTGCCGTGAACCAGCCCCTCAATAAATCTGTCCCCATCCACTCGGGGGGGCCCAGCATGGTCCCCTGACCCTCCACCTTGGCCTCAGTGTCTGGAAGGTTCCACAGCCAGGCCAAACCTGGTTGTGGAGCTGGCACACTCTGCCAGGAGCAAGGATGATCATGAGGGTGATAGGGGGGTGACCTGCCCTGGAACATGGGACCCACCCCCAGGACCTTCCACTCCCAGCCAGGCACCACCAGAAGCAGCAGAAGATGCTGAGGCTCAGCATGTCTCAGGGGCACCTACAGCACCGTGAGGATCAGGAGCTGGGATATGTGCAGCACAGGAGGATCAAGTGGGCTCCCCTCCACCAAGGATCTCCTCTGACCCTCCACCCTCACCTGCAGTGGCTCCTCATCCCCGCAGAGCCCCCCAGCCTGTCTCCAATATCCCACATGACCTGGTGGGTGGGCCCACAGGGACAGAGCAGGTGCCTGGGAACAGCTCTCGTCCCTTGTGGGTCAGACTCCCACCTGACTCCAGTAGCTCAGTATGGCCAGGGATTGCCCACATCCATGGCTGGGGTGCAGCAGGACTCCATGGGAGGGTTTCAGAGTTCCAGGGGGGTTGGGGCAGGGGGAGAGGGTGCCCAGGAGGAAGATTTGGGGGGCGGTTTGGGAATCTCCTGGGTTTTCTGAAGGGGGTGTCCCAGGGGAACAGCAGCTAGAGTGGTAATAGGTCAAAGGGCAACAGAGGGCATCGGATGCCACTGGCCCCAGTGCCTGGCCTGGGGAAGGGGAATCTATTCTGTGGGACTGCCGAGCCCTCAGTGCCACCGGCAGGATAGCAGTGATGGTGCCAGGAACCCCAGGCCGATCCCACCCATCTTCCCCCTGCGGGGCTCCCATCCTGTCCCCATTTATTCCCACCTGGTCCTGGTTCATGCTGGTGCCACAGGGCTGGAGGAAGGGATGGCTCCCCTTGCCAGACACACAAGTGAGCAGGGTCTCCCCAAGCCCCTCACTCGGCCCCCAGAGCCATCTCTCCTGTGCTCCAGCTTGTTCCCCTTCCGAGCCTGAGGCCCCCACAAGCAGCAGCCAGTCCCCCTTGCTCTAGGGCTCCATCGTGGAGTCCTCACAGTTACAGGGCTCATGCCCCCATCTCCCAGCTGCCCCAGCCCGCAGAGTGCTGCCCTTCCTTGTCCCACCAGTAGCTCTGCACACACTGATCTGTACCATTTATTCAGGGTTTTACAGAAGTCAGGGGGTTGGGGGGGTCAGACAGTCACCAGGGCGGGGCAGGGGGAAGTCGGATCCCGACATTAAATTATGAGTTAAATTAATGAGCAAGAAAAAAACAACAGTTTTGTCTCAGGAGAAAGTGCCCAAGTGCAGGGGTGGGTGGGGATGAATCCTGGCCAGGACCCCAGCCCCCCATGTGCAGCACATGTGCCCCAGGCCCGGGACACACATGTGCCCGCACACGGACATGCATGGGCACGCGTGCACCCCCCGTGCCTCCACTGACGGTTGGTCCCTGCTTGGAGCCCCCGTGCCCTCTACCAGGGCTCCAGGGGACCTGTGCCTGGCCAGCGACTCCCCCCTGCCACTAGCTGCAGGGCACAGGGACCCCTCACCAGCCCAGCCCGGCATGCCACAGCCCCAGGGAAGCAGGGGGGTCTTTGGAGGTTGCAGCCCCCTGTGAATCAGGAGTGCAAAAGTGGCCACACAGGAAAACACCTGTGAACGGCCTGGAGGGGGCCAGGGTGACCCTGGCACTGGAGGGCAGCGCGGGAGCCCCCCCGGGTGCCAGCTGCAGCGGGGAGCCCCCAAGCCCCCTCCCGACATAGGGGGGACCTATTCCGGTGCTGCTCCCACCCAGCTCCACTGTGCCACAGGGCAGGGGTCTCCCTGGGTGGCACTTGGCAGTGGGCCTGGGAGGGGTGCACCCTCATCCTGCCCCGGGGAGGCAGAGGGGGGACAGTGGAAGGTCCTGGCTCACCCCAGGGTGAGTGGGGTGTCTGGGGGGAGCAGCCCAGCGAGGGGAGTGTCCCCAGCCTAGGAGTGTCAGGGGCGGGGGGGGCTCCAGCTGTCTGCTGTGTGGGGTCTGTGCAGCAGGAGCTGCTGCATCCTGCCCTGAGGAGGGGCTGTGGGACAGGGGGGCCCCAGCCCACTGGCAGCTCCCCACGCCTGGTGCCCCCCCCCCAGTCCAAGACCAGGCCCGAGCTGTGGCCCCCACGAGCCCCCGGCCACAACTGAGGTCCATGTGCGCTCCTCCATCCGGGGGGGCATGGGGCGCTCACTGCTCCTCCAGCCAGGAGGGCTTCTCAGCACCGGGGGTCTTGAGCTTGATGTTGAACTGCTTGAGGGTCTGCTCAAGCTGCTGCTGGTTCCCGGCAAAGTACGCAGAGATGGCGTTGTGGAACAGCAGCAGTTGCTTGTGCATCACCTTGATCTGGGGAGGGGAAGGGATCATGACTGGGGGGCACTGACCCCACCCCAGCAGCACAGAAAAAGGGGTTGGAAAGCCCTCTGAGACTCCCCCGAGTGCCACTATTCCTCCCCGCTCCCACACTGCCTATTCCACCCAATCCATGCCCTTGACTGGCCACCAAATCCCTACAGGGACCCCATCCCTGTGTCTCCTATGCCTGCACTTCCCATGCCCATCCCACACCTCCCATCCCTGTCCCGAACCCCCCCTCCTCATGTACCCCATCTCTACATCCCCCACTCCTGCGCCCCCCATCCCCANNNNCCCCACACCTCCCCTCTCTGCACCCACCTTGTTCTCCTCCAAGAATTTGAGCTTGATGGCCACGTCTGCCCGCAGCTTCTCGTACTTGTCCTTGTGGCTCTGGAACTGGCTCTGGGCTGCGTCCAGGCGGCTCACGGCGCTGGCATCGCGCGGGCCCATGCTCAGCTCCTCCAGGTCCGTGCGGTACGCGTCATACTCCAACCTGCACGGAATCCCCGGCATCTGTGACCTGCCCCCAGACCTCTCCAGCACCCCTGAGCCCCCCCGCAAGCTCCCTGTCCCACCTGGCCGTCTCATACTGCTTGACTGTCATAAGCGTGTCCTCCATGGTCTTGTTGACCAGCGTGTTGATGCTGGACACAAAGAAGTTGACGGCACCCAGCAGCGTCTCCCCATTCTTGCACAGCAGCTTCTGCGTCTCCGCGTTGTACCCAAACTCCTCCTGGGGACAAATGGATGGATGCACAGGTGAGGGGCCACGGATCACACCCCCACTCCCCTCCATCAAGGGTGCTGGGGGAAATGCCCCGAGACCACTGAGGCGAACCGTGACCCCGCACCAGCACGCACATCCACTCCTGTGGCGATCATGTTCCTGCCCTGGTGTCCGTGTGTGACTCCCCAAGTCTTGACCCCCACGACCCCAGTGTCCAGCCCAGCTGCCCCTATTCCCCCCAGCCCTGGTGTCCAGGCATCTCCTCCAAGTCCTGGCCACCCATCCGCCCCCCCAGCCCTGGTGCCCAGATGTCCCTGCCCTCACTCCGGTGTCCCCCTAGCCCTGGCACACCTGGAGCTCAGGGGATTTCTGGCTGAGGTCAGCAAAGGCGTCCCCCAGGGCGTGCTGGGTCTGTACGAGGCTGTAGAGGTGTGCCGTGAGTGCCCGTGCCAGGTGCAGCACGCTCTCGTACTTGCGCTTGGTCTCACGCAGCAGCTCGATCTGAGTCTCCAGCTCCAGGTCCACCGTGCGGGAGCCCCGTCCAAACCGCTCCGAGAGCAGCTGCTTAGTGCACTGCAGGGGGGGAAACCAGGGGGGCCCCAGAGCGTGTGTGGGTCCCCCAAACCGCTCCAAGAGCAGCTGCTTAGTGCACTGCAGGGGGGGAAACCAGGGGGGCCCCAGAGCGTGTGTGGGTCCCCCAAACCGCTCCGAGGGCAGCTGTTTGTGAGAGGGGGGCCAGGAAGGCCCACTGGTGTCCCCCCACCCTGGGGTCCCCTCATCCCTCACCTTGTAGGTGTTGATCCCCCACTTCTTGACAATGTCAAACTTCTCAACGGCGATGCCACGCACGACCTCCTCTCCACCAGGTGGGGGTCCAGGGGGTGGCGGGTGCAGCCCGGGGCCTGGCACAGGGACAGGGATGGGACAGGACCTGGCACCAGCTCCAGGAGGGCAACAGGAGCCAGCCTCCAGAGCCCTTGCCCTGGAGCTGTTGTTTCCACAGCAGCAACCCCAGCTCTGGGCACATGCCCAGCACTGGCTCACAGGCACCGTGGCGAGGACTCTGCTCCTGCCAGCCCCCCTGAGGGTCCAACACAGGGGCACAGACCCCAGCCCAGCTGCGTCTGCTTGCACCAGGCCCTGCCCCATCCTGCTGACCACCCTCACCAGGCTGGATGCAGGGGGAACACGGCCCAGCAACACTGGGAGTCCCTGGGGTGGGCTCCAGGGGCAGGGTGGCCCCCCTGGCCAAGCCCCACCTCAGAGCCCCTGGGCCCATCAGCACTGTCCTCTGTCCCAGCACAAGGATCAGCNCCACCCAGGGAACCCCCCAACCTGTGGCCCCTGCGCAGGAATCCCTGCACCCCAAGGGCTGGGTAGGCCTGGCGTCACAGGGACGTGGGGACACAGAGACATGGGGACAGTGGGCCAGCAGCGGCGGTGCTTCAGGGAAGCACACACACATGTGCTCGCCCTCTCTGCCCAGGTGGACCCTCCTCAAGCCCTGGGGGGACCCTCAGGGAGAGATCTGCGTGGAACAAGGACAGCGGTACTAGGTCTCCCAGGGTGCNCCAGGTCCACCGTGCGGGAGCCCCGTCCAAACCGCTCCGAGAGCAGCTGCTTAGTGCACTGCAGGGGGGAAACCGGGGGGGCCCCAGAGCGTGTGTGGGTCCCCCAAACCGCTCCAAGAGCAGCTGCTTAGTGCACTGCAGGGGGGGAAACCAGGGGGGCCCCAGAGCGTGTGTGGGTCCCCCAAACCACTCCGAGGGCAGCTGTTTGTGAGAGGGGGGCCAGGAAGGCCCACTGGTGTCCCCCCACCCTGGGGTCCCCTCATCCCTCACCTTGTAGGTGTTGATCCCCCACTTCTTGACAATGTCAAACTTCTCAACGGCGATGCCACGCACGACCTCCTCTCCACCAGGTGGGGGTCCAGGGGGTGGCGGGTGCAGCCCGGGGCCTGGCACAGGGACAGGGATGGGACAGGACCTGGCACCAGCTCCAGGAGGGCAACAGGAGCCAGCCTCCAGAGCCCTTGCCCTGGAGCTGTTGTTTCCACAGCAGCAACCCCAGCTCTGGGCACATGCCCAGCACTGGCTCACAGGCACCGTGGCGAGGACTCTGCTCCTGCCAGCCCCCCTGAGGGTCCAACACAGGGGCACAGACCCCAGCCCAGCTGCGTCTGCTTGCACCAGGCCCTGCCCCATCCTGCTGACCACCCTCACCAGGCTGGATGCAGGGGGAACACGGCCCAGCAACACTGGGAGTCCCTGGGGTGGGCTCCAGGGGCAGGGTGGCCCCCCTGGCCAAGCCCCACCTCAGAGCCCCTGGGCCCATCAGCACTGTCCTCTGTCCCAGCACAAGGATCAGCACCAGGACTGGGGTCTGGCCAAGACACAGCTGCCATGGGGGCTCTTATCAATGTCCCTGGGGAGGCCTGGGGCCCCCAGAGCCGAGGGACGCTCTGAGGGGGAGTGAGGGCGCAGTACCTGCGGCAGCAGCGGCCGGGCGGGCCATCCTACGGGCAGCAGGCGCGCTGGGGGGCACCGACGGTCCTCGGGGGGGGTNGAAGCACACACACATGTGCTCGCCCTCTCTGCCCAGGTGGACCCTCCTCAAGCCCTGGGGGGACCCTCAGGGAGAGATCTGCGTGGAACAAGGACAGCGGTACTAGGTCTCCCAGGGTGCGGAGCCCAGCTGGCACAGCAAGCAGAGGTCAGTAGGGTGTGGGCTTGGAGCCCCCCCTTGCCCCCTCATCCCCAGCACATTCCAGAGCTCCCGCTGTGTATGGACCAGGATAAACCTGGGATCCTCCACCAGAGCAAGGGCTCACAATCCCACGGGGATGTCCTGACCAAGGGGATGGAGATCCCCAGCAGGGACCCCACCCTGTGATAGGGCAGCAACCCAGCCCCGGGAGAGCAGAGCTGGGGCAGCAGCCCCTCCTCTACCCTCACTACACACCCGCACACGCTGTCCCGGCACAGAACCTGAGCCCAGCGGGAACAGAGAGACCTTGTCGCCCACCCAGGAGACCTTGTTGCCCACCCTTGGCTGGGCCATGGCAGAGCCTTGTGTCTTAAGTCAGGGGCAATGAAGGCAACTGAGCTCCTTCTTCCCAGGATGATCCCCATTCCCTCCCAGCCCAGCCCCACTACCTTTGATGGTGCCGGTGGGGATGATGCCCTCAGCTGTGCCCCCATAGCCGCCTGACACGATGCTGGTCTCATTCAGGTTGGGTCCCGACACCATCACCTGCTGCAGGTCCTGGGGGCAGAGGAGCACAGGGGGCTGAGATGCAGACACAGCACGGCCCTGGTACAGCCCCAAACAGCCCCCTGGGGTTCCCAACCCCCGGACCTGCTCCAGGCCGTCGTCCTCGGGGAGGCTGCTGGTGTCCCCGTTGCTGCTGATGGGGATCTCCATGGTGGCTGCCTTGCTCAGGATCCCGTCCGACATCCTCAGGGCCTGCAGGGACGCAGATGTGGTGCTGGGGCCAGGGCTACCCCCCGGCCGGGGGCACCAGCCAGTACCCGAGGGGCCACGGTGGAAGGGGACAGCAGGAGATTACAGTGCGGAGCGGGGGGCCCACACCGGCAGCTGCAGGCACTGAGCAGCCTCTGCCCCCTGCCCGGGGCCTCCTGCCGCCACTGCCTAGCCCGGCTCGGCCGCCTCTCGGTACGCCCCTGGCTCCCAGAACGGACCCGGAGGGCGGCACATCCCAGAGGCACCAGCCCCACTGTGGCTCCCACACCATCACGCCCAGGACTCCCCGGCTCCCCCGGCCGCACTCCGTGCTCCCTCTCACAAACCCCGTCGGGGATTCCCGCGTCCCGCAGAGCCAGCCCCGGGACAACGGCGCCAGCAGCGCCCAGCCGCCCTCGGCCAGGAAGGCACCGGAGCCACGTCTGCAGCCGCAGGCGAGCGGGGGGGCCCTCGCTGCGCCCGGACCGGTCCGGGCACATTCCAGGGCAGGCGGGGCCCGGGGCGGGCTCTCGGGAACCCGTTACCTGGGCCCTGTCCCCTCCCCGGCGGGGACACGGCCCGGCCCAGCTCTAGGGTCGAACCCTGCGGGCAGAGGCCGTCACCGCCCCGGGCCATCCTCGCCGGAGAACGGCCCCATAGTCCCCACAGCCTCCGGGGNCCCGGACACGCCGAAAGTGGCGTCAGCGGCCCGGAAGTGGCGTCATCGCTGAGCCGGGCGGAAGTGACGTCGCCGCGCGCTCAGGGGTCCCGCCGAGCGCGGAGGGAGCGGGCCCGGGATGGACCCGGCGGCCGAGCACCGGCAGCAGCTCCGCAGAGTGAGCGCTCGGGCCGCGGGTGGGGAGCGGGGTGTCCCGCGAGGCCTTCATCAGTGCTCCCGAGGGCTCCGGGTGTGGGAATCGAGGGCCCGGGTTCGCGGGAGAACCGGCGGGGCCCGGGGGGAGCCCGGCGCCTCTGGCCGNGCCCCACTGTGGCTCCCACACCATCACGCCCAGGACTCCCCGGCTCCCCCGGCCGCACTCCGTGCTCCCTCTCACAAACCCCGTCGGGGATTCCCGCGTCCCGCAGAGCCAGCCCCGGGACAACGGCGCCAGCAGCGCCCAGCCGCCCTCGGCCAGGAAGGCACCGGAGCCACGTCTGCAGCCGCAGGCGAGCGGGGGGGCCCTCGCTGCGCCCGGACCGGTCCGGGCGCATTCCAGGGCAGGCGGGGCCCGGGGCGGGCTCTCGGGAACCCGTTACCTGGGCCCTGTCCCCTCCCCGGCGGGGACACGGCCCGGCCCAGCTCTAGGGTCGAACCCTGCGGGCAGAGGCCGTCACAGCCCCGGGCCATCCTCGCCGGAGAACGGCCCCATAGTCCCCACAGCCTCCGGGGCGGGGGCAGCGCCCGAACGGAGCCCTCCGCAGCCACGCACGGCGAGGCCCCGAGACGGGACCGACCTCCGAGGGAACCCCCGGCGGCTGCTCCCGGCGGAACCGGCCCGAGCGGGCGGCGGCGGCCCCGGCCTCGCTCCCAGGGCTCTCCCAGCCAGACCCCAGCGGGCCCGCGNCCTCGGGCTGGCCGGGGACACGGCGGGGCTCCCGGTGGGTTTCGGGGACCCCGGACCGGCTCCGCCCGGTGTTGACCCGCGCCTGCTCCCCAGCTGCGGGACTTCCTGCTGGTTTACAACCGTATGACCGAGCTCTGCTTCCGCCACTGCGTCTGCGACCTCAACTACCGCCTGCTCACGGGCCCCGAGGTGAGCAGGGCGCGGGGGGCCGCGGGGCGGGAGTCCCCACGGCCCTGACCCCCTCCCTCCCGCAGGAGTCGTGCGTGGACAGCTGCACGGCGAGGCTGGTCCGCGCCAACCACCGCCTGATGGGCGCCTACGTGGAGCTGGTGCCGGTGCTGCTGCAGCGCCGCGCCGCCGAGCGCGGGGAACCAGCGGGGCCAGCCGGACTCCCGGCCTCCCCTGAGGCGGCCCCGGGCCTCGCCGAGGCCTCGCCAGACACTCCCGCTGCCGGTACGTAGGAGCAGCAGGCCACAGCTCTCCCAGGGCACTCGGACGCGACTGGCAGCACCCCTGCCCTGTACCGGCGGGGGCAGCTGCAGCCTTGCTGCGCGGGGGCTCCAGGCTGCGGCAGCATCTGCACTTGGCCCCGGGAGCCCCTAGCAGCGGCTGGGCTATGCAGGGTACCAGGGATGGGGTACACAGGAACGGGGGGAAAGCCTCCCCAGCCCTCACGGTTGTGGATTTTTGGGAAGTGGACTGTTAGTTCCAATAAAACATCTTTACAGTAATGGCATAGTGTGAGATGTGGGGAGGGCACCAGAGCCCTGGCCCCTGTTCCCTGTTGGGTGTCCTGGGGGGACACAACTGGGACTCCAGGGACCTGCACCAAAATGTGAGACCAGTGTGTCCCTGCAGGACCCCCGTGATCACCGGGACACTGGGAGGGTGTGAAGGGGCAAGGGGGGGGTAGGGGTCCGGTGCTGCCAGGGCAGGGCTCACCAGCTAAGGTGACGCTGTCCCTGTGCCACCTGTGAGAGCCTGGCCTGTCCCTACCGCAGCCCAGCTGCAGGCCCAGGACAATGCTTGGGGCAGGTAAGCACTAGCCCGGATACAGAAATAAATTTATATATTCCGTGTACAAAACATGCTCCTGCAGGCCCGGCCGGGCTCTCCCGCGCATATAAATAAGGCCCGGCCTGGCCCTCCCTCTGTCCTGCCCGCGGGGGCCAGCGCCTGCGCCGGGGCCACCCTTCCCACGGGACCCCCGGGCTGGCCGGGGTCACTTAAGGTCCACATCGAAGTCCAGCACCAGCAGCTTGGTCTCCTCAGTGCCGTTGCGGCTGCCCACGGCGCACACCAGCTTCGTGTTGGAGGCACGGATGCGCCACACGACCCCCCCGGAGCCCCCGCTCTCCAGGGCCACCAGGTTTCGCACAAACTCCCCTGTCTTCAGGTCCCACAGCTTCACTGTCCCATCATCCGAGCTGGTCACCACGAACTTGGAGCTGAACTGCAGGCAGGTGACAGCACTCTGGTGCTTGCTGGGACCTACGGGGAGACACTCGTGAGTCCCAGATGCACCTGGGGCACTTGCTGCTGTGTGACGGGGGTCCTGCCACACCTGGCAGCTCAGAGCCACCCAGCCCTGGCTCCTCAGGGACACCACCAGTGCCCAGACAGATCTGACAGCTTGGAGCCAACCCAGCCCCAAGGGCAGGGAGCCTCCCCTGCTCCCTCCCACCCCTCCAAGGGAGAGAGCTGCCCCTTCCCAGCCCCCTGATGGAGGGAACTCCCCACTGCCCCCCAAGGGTGAGGAATCCCCTCTCACCCTGCAGTGTCTGCAGGCACTGTCCCGTCTTGATGTCCCAGATCTTGACAGTGGAGTCGGCGTTACCAGACACGAGGATGTTGTCGCGCAGCTCCATCCCGCTGGTGAGTGACTGGTGCCCCATGAGCGTGTGCAGGCAGTTCCCACTCTCCACATCCCACACGCGAATTGACGTGTCCAGGGACCCACTCACGATGTGTGTCCCATCAAACTGCCAGGGAGAAGGGGTCCAGCTCAGCATTGAGGACAGGAGTGTCCCCTGGTTTGGGGTGCGGCCCACAGCTCTGGCATCCTCGGCTGGGAGACAGCACCCCCAGTTCCAGCACCACCCCCAGAGACCCCAGTTCAGCAGCTGAGACGTGGGCTCACATCACACACCTCTTGGCTTTTTGGGCTGTAGAAATGCTCCAGGGAAGGGGCATGGAGAAGTGTCTGTGTCCACAGCGTGTGTGTGGGGGAAGCAGGGTGAGGGGGGCAGAGACTGTCCCCACAGGACACAAACATGGTCTGTGTGTCCTTGCATGGCAGATACGTCCCCTCAGGGCACAGACATGGCCCACATGTCCCTGCAAAGCACACAGGGCCTTGCACGACACAGGCACAGCCCATTTGTCCCTACAGCACCTGTGGGACCTCTGGCACAGCTTGTGCCCCATGACTGGAAGGCAGGGGAGCGATAGGGCAAGGAGAGCAGGTTGTACCTTCGAGGTTGTGCCTGCAGGGAGCAGGGAGGGCAGGAGAGCTGGAGAGGGGAAGGAGCAGGAGGGGATGTGTGCAGGGCCTTACCTGCAGTGAGTAGACACGGTTGGTGTGTCCCTGCAGCGTGTGGGTGCAGCTCTCGCTCTCGGGGTCCCACACCTTGACCGTGTAGTCGTAGGCGCCGCTGACGACCTTGTTGCCATCGTACTGGACGCAGCGTACGGCTGCCACGTGGCCCATCAGCACGTGCAGGCACTGCCCCGTCTCGATGTCCCAGAGCCGCAGCGTGGCATCCCGGGAGCCGCTCACCACCCTGCGGGCGAGGGCACACCTGGGGCCCAGCTGCCAAGGCAGCGCAGGGCAACAAGCCTCGGCCCCGCGGCTGCCCCGGCACGCAGCAGCCGCCAGCCCCGTACCTGTTGCCGTGCAGGTGCATGCAGCGCACGGTAGAGGTGTGTCCGTACAGCGTGTGCACGCACTCGCCGCTGTCAGCGTTCCACACCTTCAGCGTGCGGTCGGTGGAGCCACTGATGACAACGCTGTCCCTCATCTGGGAGGACCAAACCCCTCCAGTGTGGCCCACCAGCGTCTGCACACACTGCGGGGAACAGGACACCAGGGACAGGTGAGCCCCTCACACCTCCCCAGCCCTGAATCAGCAGCACAACTCCACGTCCTTGTCATGAAGGGCCCAAACTGACCCCCAGGAGTCAGGGTGTGGCAGTGTTTGTGTCCACAGCGTGTGTGTCCACTCCTGTGCCCAGCATAGGGAGATGGTCCCTGCCCCATACCCCTGCAGTGCCAGTGACAGTGCCACACTCACCTCCCCTGTGACAGCTGACCACACTTTAAGCGTGTTGTCATCAGAGCCGCTTACTATGCGATTCCCGCAGAACTGCAGGCAGGTGATGACATGGTCGTCGTGGCCCTTCAGTACCTGTGGGAGCACAGGAGTGTGTGGGGGGCAGTGCGGGCCCCCCCAGCTAGCAGGACCCCCCAACACAATAAGCAGCAGGAAGGCAGCAGGAGCTGTGGGGAGGAAAGGCAGACAGGTCTCGCAATCACCTGCAGCCCCTGATGCTTCTGCAGGGCAGCAGAGCTGTGGTGTGTTTGGCAGCTGCTGCACAGGGGCAGGGGTTACAAGAGAACAGGGAGTGGGGGCCTCAGGAACCCAAGAGCTGAAGCAGCAAGAGAAGGGGTGGTAGGGACACTGCCCAGGGGCAGGAGGGACCCCCAGGGGGAGATCACCAGGGTTCTGGGGCCCTGCACAGAACACAGTTGAGCCCTGTGATGCTGCACCTTCTCTGGGTGCTGGCACTTGCTGCAGCCATGCATGAGACCTTGGAGAAGGGCAAAGGAAGGGACCCCCTTCTCTAGGCCTAGGGGACCTCATTTCTGCTGCCCCCACTGCTCTGACCAAGCCAGATCTGCTCCCCATGGCAGATCCTGCACCAGCTTCTCCATACCAGTGACCTGGGGCCTGTCCCCACAGGGACCCCAACCAGTCCCTCAGCTCTCCAGGATCTGCCCTGGCCGGGACACCCCCAGGCTCACCTTGGGGACCACAGCTCCCTGGAGTCTGTCCCCACTGGGATGTCCAGACCTACCTTGGGGGGCCGCAGCTCCCCACTCCGCCAGTTCATGTCGATGCGGTGCTGGCGCAGGAAGGCGAATTTCCAGGGGCTGTACATGAAGCCGGGGCTGAGCAGGCGCCGCTTCCGCAGGTGTAGGGGCTCCTCGATCCCTGCAGAGGACAACACAGCGGTGCCTCACCTGGGTCAAGCCTGGGGTGAGCCCCCAGCCCCCACCCGAGAGGTTCTTCACCTTCCTCACGGCACTTCTCCCTCCAGAGCAGATTGTCCTCGGCCAGGACCCTCCAGTATCGGCATGTCTGGGCAGCACGGAGCAGGTCCCGCGGCTCCAGGAAAGACAAGACGTACAGAGCCAGCTGTGGGGATGGTAAAGGTCACAGAGGGGTCACCGGGGGGGTCAGGTCTGGCCAGGCCCCCGGCCCCCAGCTTCTCTTACCTCCTTGGGCAGCAGGGAGATGAAGTCCCGCTGGAACTGGGGCTCGATGACCTGCATCATGTACTTGATCTGCGCCGGCTCGCAGCGGTCAATGAGCTCATCCAGGGCCAGCAGCTTCTCAGGGCCACTCCAGCGCTGCAGGGGGACCCCCAGTGACCCCTGACGCTGTGTCCCCAGCTAGCCCAGCCACAGCCCTGGCAGCCAGGCCTCTGGCCCCAGGCCAGGAGCCTGAGGCAGGTGGGAGCTTGGTGGGTCACAGGCGCTGTGTGACAGGGGACACCACCCCTGGCCAGGGCTGAAACTTCCTTTATGTTTCCTCACACAAGCAAAACGACCCAAAATCCACCGTGGGCCCAAGCCCTGCCCATAGTGGGGATCCCTTAGGCTTGGCTCCTTCCCATCCCACCCAGGCTGCCTGGAGGCACCAGGTGAGCCATACCTGGAAGGTGCGGAGCCAGTCCTGTAGCTCAGGTGGGGGGGCCACTGAGGGGATGTGACGCCGCCGGGCCTGCCCCACCTTGGCATTGCGCAGGTCCCCGAAGGTGGTTGTGGGGCTAGGTGTACAAGGACCCAGTGTCCTGGGAGAAAGAGCAGGCACAGGTGAAGGCCATGGCACGGGGGCATATGCCAGCACTGCTCCGGGCCACACTGTGCCAGAGGCTCTTGGAACTGGTTCCAAGTGGAGCTCCACCCCACTAACCCCTTCTCTTTGCTCCCACGCTGTTGACCCCTTGCCCAGACATCCAGCCCAGCCTGCTCAGCAGATCGGCAGCTGGTCAGGGCTGGATCTCACCTGAGCCAACACTTGCTCAACACAAGTAGCTCCGTCACCCTCCTGGGGAGGGCAGCAGGAGGTACGTGTTGCCCCAGCACACAGAACCCGCTCCAGCAGCTGCACTCTGAGCCCCCCCACCCCTCACCTGCCATAGTCAGAGCCCTTGCACAGCTTCTTCCCGGGGGACAAGGCCCGGCCATCCGGCCCGTTCTCTGACTTCCGCTTCATCTGTGGGACACGGCAGATTAGAGTGCCTGGGATAATCCCAGGCAGATCCCTCCATGTCACCCACCCCTATGGGCCCCCTGCCCAGAGCTATGGGGCAGACCCCCACCTGCTCCTGCTTTCTCCCTTAAGGGTCCATATGGCAACAAAGGATCCACACACAGGGCAGGGCACTGGGGTAGACCAGGGTAGCACCTCCCTCCTTTCCCCACCCTACGACCAAGGACCCCCAGGCAGGGCAGGGGTCTGCATGGGGGACTAGGGCAGCACCCCAGCCCCAGCAGCCAGGCATCACGGAACCCCCAGCCCGGCGTTGGCCCTCCCGCAGGTGTCCCAAGTGCCCCTGCAGTCCCGGGCCCCGCGGTCACCTTGGGGCGCAGGTGCCGCAGCAGCCCCCCGTCCCCAGTGCGCTGCAGGTAGTCGATCCAGCGCTCTCCCAGGGTGTAGTACAGGTATACGTTGCTGCTGTCTTCCCCCTCCTCACTGCAGCAGCTCCCTTCCTCCTCCTCCTCCTCTTCTTCTTCCTCCTCCTCCTCCTGCTCCCTGGTGGACCTGCGGGGCTCCTGTGGTCCCTGCCCCTCAGAACCATCAGGGTCTGCTCCGGACCTGGGGGTACCCTTCCAGGGGCGCTCTGGCTCCCAGGGCCCTGGTGCTTCCTCCTCCTCCTCCTCTTCTTCCTCCTCTTCAGCCACCACCTAAGCAGGGAAGAGGCAGGGAGGAGAGCTGACTCTGCACCAGCCTTGGGCTGCTGGACACCAGGAGCGGGGCAGGGGCTGGGAGTGCTGCTGGATGGCTGAGAGGGAGAGCCACGGCCTTGGAGCACAGAGGCTCCACTCAACAGCACTGTGGGGGGCTGCAGGGTGGAGAACCCCCACACCCACACCCATGAGCTCCTCCAGAATCTGGTTCAGTTCTGTCTGCTAGCCACGAGCTTCCCCTGAGCCCTCCCAGAGCCAGACCTTCTCCCTTGTCCTTGCACCTGGCAGCTGGGACCCTTCTGCACCTACCTGTGCTGCAGGTGCCCTGTGGTCCTCACTGTCCCCCAGAGGAGTGGGGCTGGCCCGTGGGGGCCCCTCGGGGCCCGGGCACCGCCGGCACGTCATGCGCTGGCTGTTGAGCTCCAGGATGCGTGTAGTAATGCCCTTGACATGCAGCAGGTCATCCAAGCAAGTGAACCCCTTCAGCTCCTGCGCGGAGGGAAGTCAGCCCTGCCCAGAACAGAATCCCTCCTGCTCCCAGAGCCCCCTGCCCGAGTGGCCCCGCAGGGAAGAGCCACAGCGCTGTGAAAGGGGAGCAGCAACCCAAAACTGCCAGCTGGGGTCGGAGCACCGTGCTCCCCGGATGAGCAGGGCCAGCGTGGGGAGCGAGGCGGCAGCTCCAGGGCGAGGGAACAACTGGACACACGCAGACACACCCATGTGCGAGGCACCCCCGCCCCACGGGACCTCGGGCCGAGCACTGCCCGGCCCCGACCTGCGAACAGGCGCCTCCCATTACCCTGCACGGGTTCCCGGAGCGCCTGCCAAGGGAGGAACCCGGCGGGGCAGGGCTGGCCCGGGGCAGGACTCGGCGGACAACCCGCGCAGCCCACGGGCCCGGGCAGGGCCTGAGTGGCCCTTCTGACACGG
The DNA here is from genome assembly GCA_013397315.1 of Donacobius atricapilla. Taxonomy (NCBI): domain Eukaryota; kingdom Metazoa; phylum Chordata; class Aves; order Passeriformes; family Mimidae; genus Donacobius; species Donacobius atricapilla. The sequence goes on from WBMY01001448.1 coordinate 31,221, forward strand.
CAGGGTTCGTTTTACAGCGCTGCTGCTGCTGCTCCCCGCAAAAGGCTGCAATAGCAGCACCGCCCCGGGACAGGCCGTGCTCCAGACAACCCACCCTTTGTGTTACCGGTTCCTGCCCTCCCGCCTCCCGGTGTTCCCACCATATGTGTCCACAGCATTTGGACATCCACCCCTCTACCTCCTTTTCCAACCCCAGACATGCCAAGCGCTCCCAGCCCAGCCTCGGCCGGCCGCGGCGCTGACCATCCTCGCAGCACCAGGGCACGGCTGCCGCAGACCCCACCGCTGGG
>WBMY01001448.1:48051-92776 GCA_013397315.1 Donacobius atricapilla
CTCACCCCCGCGCCATCCCGCCGCGCCGCCCGGTCACGTGTGCGGGCGCGTGACTCCCTCCACGTGGGGACACCAAAACAGCGGTCACGTGAGCGCCGCCCGCGGGGTNGTCCCATGCAGGAGGGCTGCTGAGAGTAGCGCAGAAGGTACACAAAAGATAACAACCATTAACCAACACCAACTCCAGACATCACCCCTTGTAGAGGAAACCAAATACTAAGAACTGTGCAACCTGGGACCAATGAATATTGAACCTATGAATTTCTATGTGTTTTTACTGTATAAAATATGTGAAAAATCTAGTAAAATTCATGTGTCATGGAATCATTTTCTTTGCACAACTCGGGACATGCGTGGATTAAACAATTTCTGTTGCATATCCTGGCTAGAACAAAATCCTGGCCAGAATAAAGTAATGCCTTGATTCTCTAACACTAAAAATGTTGTTGGGGAGGTTTTCTTTGTTTTTCCTGTAGTTTCAGTGGCAAGCGCACATTCCACAGCTCCAGCAGTTCCCAGCTGTTTTTCTGCTTCTGCAGAGCAGGGTCCAGGCCAGGAAGAGACAGGCAATAGGAAAACCACCTGGCTGGCCCCAGCTGCCACATCCCCCGCACTGGAGCTGTGCCGGAGGTGTCTGTTCCCTCTCCCCCTGCTCCAGCCCCACCAGCTGCCCTGGCCTGACAGCCCTGGCCTCCTCCCGGCCACAGACAGAGAGGGGAACCAGCCAGCCTGGCCCTAGCCAGGGGCTGGGGGGCTGTTGGGGCTGCAAGCCCCATGTCCAGTTTGGGGAAGGACTCTTAAGTGGGATGGGATTTGCAGGGGATGATGTCCTGGATCTGTCTGGACAGCCGGGATTAAGGTGGCCGGACAGAGCTAATGGTGTTAACGAGCATCTGCTGCTGGTCTGGTGCCCGGGAGGTCAGGGAGCCTTGGTGTCTCCTGGCCAGAGCCCTGCTCGCCCAGGCACGCTTGCACACTGCTCCTGCAGACAGGGTGAAGCAATCCCTGCTGTGGATTTTCCTCAGGCCAGGAACACCAGAGGAGAACAGTGGCACTGAGGGAGCCTGCTGGTCTCACTGTGCCCCAGCTGGGAGCTGGAAGGGGTCGGGCTGGGGGGTGAAGGAGCAGAGGGGACCCCAAGAACACCATCAGGGAGGGGGGTGTCCCTTTCGCCCTCTCTGCCCCGGCTGTGCTGGCTTATGCTTACCCCTGCAGTGTGAGGAGCCCCGTCAGAGCAGGGGACAGGAGCTGCTCCCCTGGTCCCAGAGTGCTGCCAGCAGGGCCAGGCATGCCTTGAGGGGCTGTGCAGAATAGGCTGGGGCTGTGCAGGACTCGCTGTGGGGTGTTGGAATCCGAGAGCTGAGGACAGGGAGTAAACACGTTGGTTTGGAGAGCAACAGAAAACAGCAAAGCAGGGAAGGCAGGATGGAAGTGGCTGATCATATGTAGGTGGTTGATGGTCACTGCATGGGTCTGGCCACATCCAACACCTGACAGCTGCACAGCCACTCCTGGTTCTCAAACTCTGTTTCTGTGTGTGCTGGTGGCTGTGATGAGGCCGTGGCTTGGGAAACTTGTATGTCCAGGTGTCCTCAGTGGGGATCCTGGGAATGCGAGGTACCTGCTGGGCAGATGGCATGTCCAGGTGTGGCTGCTGCAGCTCTGGGTCCCTGCACAGCCCTGCCCACAGCCCTTACCAGAGCGAGCATGGCATGGGGTTGCCTGCGGCATGTGGGACCAGCTGTGTGCACATGTGGAGACACGTGGAGCTGTGTTTGCACGTGCACGCCTGTATGTAAACATACTCAGGCTCACTGCGGGACAGCCCCAGGGCCATGGTCCTGCTGCAGCTTCACTGGCCTCTCAGGGAAAGGACTTGGCAGGATGCAGCCATGGATGTGGGTGCCAGAGCCTGGCCAGGCCCACGTGAGCCCTCCGTGGTGCAAATCCAGTATCCCTCCCCTCCCTGCCAGTCCCATGGGAACATGGCGCCAGCCTGGCATGAGCCACGGCAGCAGGGATGGGGCTGTGTCTGTACAAACGTGTGGTTTATTAAGGCATTTTTTGAGACGTTGGCACTTGGGTTCAGGCTGCACCGGGTGACCCCTGCGCGGCCGTGGGCAGCGCTGGTACATGCAGCTCCACGAGACATAATACAAAAGGTACAAACGAGTAAAAACAGGAATTGTAGTACAATGTGTAAAAATAAATAACTGGGGGCTCAGTGACCCCAGCCCAAAGCAGGGTGCGTGTGTCTGACCCTTCCCGTGGTATGCAGGGTGACCCACCTGTGTCCCCATCCCAGATGTGCACTGGAGCTGGGCTGTGTGGGCAGCCCAGGCAGCACAGGGCCAGGGGCCATGGGGCACCCCAGCACGGGACTGGGGGGCACTGGGTAGCCCTAGAGTGCCCCCACAGGGCCTGGGGAGAACAATGAGTCCCCACAGTGCTTGTGAGCAGGACAGAGCGGGCATGGGGATGCCCACACCAAGAGCCTCTGTAGGCTGTCCCTCTGCCAAGGCAGAACTGTCTCCCTCTCCCAGGGCACCTCAGGCCCCTGTGGGTCCCCGGCAGAGTGGGCATGGCCCTGTGCCCCCTTGGTGCCCCTGTCACTGTTGCAGATCCCTGTCCCCATCACTGCCCTGTGCCCAGGACAGCACCTGAGACCCCCTGGCATGAGCTGAGACCCCACAGCACAAGAGGGATGAAGGGCTGACTGTGACAGATGGAGCTGCAGCCACAGATGGTTCTTCATGGGAATTGGGGGGGACAGGCAGAAGTGATGCATTTGTCTGCTGTGACAACACCTTTGGGGCTGGGGCTGCAGCCACACCGCAGATGTGCTGGGTCTGGAGAAAGTGTGATAGGAAGGAGCTTTGCTCAGGCATAGCATGTCCTCCCCGATCCCCAAACACACTCATGACCAGACTGGGCATTTGGGGCTGCTGTGGGGCACCCCATGCTGTTGCAGCCCTCGCTCGGCACCCATGGCCATGTGGGAATCACAGCCTCTGGGAGCACCAGGGCTACAGTGGCAGAACCCCAGGCCACACTCCCAGGGCCTGCCATGCAGGGCTGCTCAGCGGGCTCAGGAAGGGCTCTGGTGGGGGGTAAGCATGGTGCCAGTGTGATGCTGCCCGTGTGGCTGGCTGTGCACAGTGCTGGGGGGAGATGGGGACCGGCCCCATTGCAGGGGCTCCGGCCGAGCTCACAACATGCATAATGGGGGTGCAGAGCAGCCCTGCACAGGGGGCTGGGGCCAGAGGCAGGGGTTCTAGCACCTTGACCATGTTCTGGAGGGGGCCCAGACAGTCCTGGGGAGAAGTCATGTGACAGGGCCCCAGGGAAGGCCAGATCCCCACTGTGGCTGTAAAGGAACATGCCAGGCAATGTGGCTTTTTGGGGGTACCACCTCCCACCTGTGCCCCTGCAGCTGCAGGCTGCCTGCTGGGCCGGAGGTGGGTGTGGGTCACAGCAGCCGTAACTACTGCTGCTGAGGCTGGGCTGTCCCTGTCAGCAATTACACAGCTCTGCCCATGTCTGGGCACCGTCCCCACCTGGGACCCCTGCCCAGAGAGGTACCTGGTCCCAGGAACACAGTTCCCATGCTGAGCATGGCAGGCGCCTCCCTCCTAGGACCACAGGAACCATCCTGAAGCTCTGGGCAGGAGATTCCCTGGATGTGTCACCTGCAGCAGTGAAAGGGCCGGAGGGACCTCAGAGGTTCTCCTGTCCCCACCCAGCCACAGACAGACAGTAAGATGTGGGCAGTGCTGCCTTCTGCCACAGCCAGCCCGGTGAGTGTCCCCTCCTGGCCAGGGGGAAGGTTCATTCCCGCAGGCAGCATCTGTGCCCTGGGGCATCGTGCCTTGCCCTGGGACATCACCCCCAGCCATGGGGCATCGTCACCCTGCCCTGGGAGCTCCTAGGGCCCCTAGGGAAGGCTCAGGGTCCTCCTGCACCCAGGCTGCTGCACGGCCCCTGGAGCTGGGCAGGGCAGGGTCTGGGCCTGCAGCCCCTGGCCCAGCGCCCCTCAGCTCCCAGCCACCCCCGGAGCACCAAGTACCGTGAAGCACCATCCTGCCCAGCGCCAATCTGAGCCACCGCAAGCAGCACATGGACCATCACCCCGGGGTGCCAGCACTGGGGTCAGCAGTCCATAGGGCACCAGCCAGCACAGGGTCTGCCAGGCTGCGGGGAGGGACGGGGCCATAGCCCTCGAGGGCACCTGCAGTCCCTGGGGGCCCTGGCCAGGCACAGCGCTGGGAGCGGGATGAGCACCCATTTTAGCAGCCCTGGGCCGGGCTGTGCTCCAGCCCCATGGCTGTGGGCTGGGGCAGAGGAGTCCAGGGACCCAGCTCTAAATCCTGAGCTCGGCCTCCTCAGGGGGCTCCAGCGAGTGCTCAGCGCTGATGGTGGAGGTGGACGGCCCCTGGGAGATGCCGAAGGGTGAGACCACAGGGGAGCGGGCGGCCAGCGGGGACAGCGATGGGGAGAAGCTGGGCGACATGGCGGAGGACGAAATGGAACCCTCGTGGCTGATGGGCGAGCGGCGCAGGGAGGATGGGTGCGGGAAGGTCCTGCCTGGTGGTGGCTTGGGGGGCACAGACTTGGCACCTGGATGGGCCACCGAGGTGATGAGGGGCGGGGGGTCGATGCGGGGCTTGGGCTCTGCCTTGGGTTTGGCTGGGAAGGGCTTGCGCAGGGAACTCTCATCCTTGAGGCGGGCGATCTCCGTGAAGACACTGGCCAGTGGCTGGAACTGGGGACACCAGTTCAGCAGGTAATCCCAGTTGTAGCTGCCGCGGAGCTCCTCATCGCTGGCCACAATGGCGGTGAGCGAGCCCTCCACGGAAGGCTTGCCATCCTCCGGGAAGGCGTAGTCCTGGGGCTGTGAGGAGACGCTGAGGCCACAGTGGACACCCAGGAAGGCGCTGCCCCCTCCATCCTCACGGTACAGCTGCAGGGGTGGCCCCGGCAGCAGCAGCCCAGAGCCCTTCTTGCTCTTGAACCACTGGGCGCTCTCCAACGCAGCCGGCTCGCAGGAGATGTCAGAGAGCTGGTCGGCATCCTGCTGGATGCCAGAGTCAGGGCCGCGGGCAGCGATGTGCTCCTGCATGGAGGCCGTGATGCTGGCCACGCGTGGGTACTCATTGATCATCCGTATCTCGTCGTCCTCGGCGGCTTCAGCAGAGCCACGGCCACTGGAATGTGAGGGGTCCAGTGAGCCACCCCGCGTGTAGGGCCCCGCCGGCTCTGTGCCGTACCCTGGCAGTGCCTGGTGGTAGATGTGCTCAGCCCCGGGCAGCGCGGGCTCCTCACAGCCCAGCTTCTGCAAGGACCCGCTCTGTGCGCGGGCCAGTGCCCCCTCCCCCTCTGCCTTCTTGTGGCCCCGGCGCTGCCGGGAGCGCACCAGCGCCAGCACGATGGCCACGGCGGCCAGCACCACCACCACGCCCAGCGAGGCGGCCACAGCCACCAGCAGCAGGTTGAGGTCGGGTGCCAGGCCGAAGGAGGTGTGCGTGACGTCAATGGTGACCTGCGCGGAGGCCACGCGAGAAGCAGGCAGGGGGCTGCGTGCCTGCACCTCCAGGCTCATCTCCCGTGGCTCCCTCTTGGCGCGCCCAGCCCCAGCTTGGGGCTGGCTGTCCACACGCAGGTAGATGGAGCCCGTGGTCTGGTTGATGGCAAAGTATGGTGAGGGCTTTGCCAGGGTGTACAGCACAACACCATCAGCCCCCTCATCCTCATCCGTGGCCAGCACCCGCCCAATGGTCTGCCCTTTGCGCGCACCCTCAGGCACCTCGAAGTTGAAGGAGGGGCTCAGGAAGATGGGATCATACTCGTCTTCCCCTGTCACCAGCACCCGCACAGTCACAGTGGCCGAAGCATTGCCAGCGTCGGTGGCCCGAACCAGGAGCTGGAAGGCTTTGGCTCGCTCATAGTCAAAGGTGAGGCGGGAGCGCAGCTCCCCCGAGCTCTTATTGACAGCGAAGGCATCCCGGCCGTCCCCCATGGTGGGGTCCCCCACCGCCTGCTCCAGCACCACGTACCGCAGCTCCCCAAAGGCGCCGGTGTCGGCATCCACAGCACGCAGCGTGGTGACCAGCGTGCCGGGGGGCAAGTTCTCCCGGATGCTGGCGCTTAGCACCTCCACCGGGAAGTACGGCTTATTGTCGTTGATGTCCTTCACCTCAATGGCAACGGGGACCAGCGCAAAGTGCCCACCTGGCGTGTCCGTGGCCCTCACCACCAGTGTGTGCAGCGCCTGCACCTCCCGATCCAGTGGCCGCGCCAGGCTCAGGGCCCCTGTGCTCTCGTGGAGCTGGAATAGCCCGTGCTGGTCACCTGAGCTGATGGTGTAGTGAACGCGGCCACGTGGCCCTGAGTCGGCATCGTGGGCTGCCACGCGCAGCAGCTCAGTGCCGGGCAACGCGGCCTCGCTCACTGCGGCCCGGTACTCGGCCCGCGTGAACACGGGAGGGTTGTCATTGACGTCCTGCACAGTGATGAGCACGGGCACGGTGGCGCTGCGCTGCGGCACGCCGCGGTCTGAGGCTGCCACGGTCAAGTTGTAGACTGGTATGGCCTCGAAGTCCAGGGACTCCACAAGCACCAGGGCTCCCTGCGTGCGGAGCTGTCCCCCGGCCCGAGACACCCGGCTCTCCACCTGGAAGGCGTTGCCGCCGTTCCCACTGACGATGGTGTAGTCGAAGCCAGCATTCTCCCGGGAGAGGTCAGCGTCACCCGCCTCCAGCGTTAGCACAGTGGTGCCCGGGCGCAGGTCCTCGGGAACACTGGCGTTGTAGCACGGCTCCTGGAAGCGGGGGCTGTGGTCATTCACATCCAGAACCTGGAGCTGCACTGTGGCCCAGGATGAGAGGCTGGGAGAGCCGTGGTCACGGGCCTCCACCACCAGGTCCAGGGTGGGCTGGCTGGCATTGAACTCCACCTGCCGGGTGGTGAAGAGGGTCCCTGTGGAGCACAAAGCCAGGGTCAGCATGGGAACCAGTGGGAGCTGGGAAGAGTATCAGATGGAGGAGCACTCGATGGTCACCCTGCTGTGTCTGCCTCAACAGCCACACCAGAAAGCGACCTCGTGAGGATTTGAACAGGGCCAGCACAGGGGCACTCCCCTCCACAGGCACCCTTAGATTGACCCATGAGAGAGGCACACAGAGCACCAAGCCCACGCACCGTTGCTGGGGTCGATGGCAACATCAGGGCTGGGCACAGCCAGGTGGAAGGTGATGTCCCCATTGCTCCCTGAGTCAGGGTCGGTTGCACTCACAGTGAGGATAACGCTGCCAGCAGGCGTGTGCTCTGGCAGCAGCACCTGGAAGAGGAGGAAACCCCAGTTAGCATCTGGTTCTCCCCTGCCCAGAGCCCCCAGCATCGCTAGGAGGGGGGTCTGGGGCTGGCCAGGCAGCCAAAGCCAAGGCTGTCCAGCCTCTCACTGGCCAGGGAAACCACAGGCCTGTGCTCTTAGGGCAGAGGTCTGTACTCCTAGACCCTTCAAGCATTCCTGGGGCCCCCCAACTCCTTGCCGGGCCTCCAGCACGGCAGCACACACTGCCCGAGCCAGCTTTCAACAGGGTCCTGCTCAGGTGTTGCCACAAACATTTGTCTGGGCTGTGGCACATTTCCCACCTCCTCTGGCCTCCCCACTGCGCTCATACATTTCTGCTGGATCCTCTGCATCCAGCTGTACCCCTTGCATGGGCTAGTCCCAGGGTCACTTGCCTGGTATCAACTCCTTCTATGCCACAGTGACAGCATGAGGAATGCCAGGATGTAGATGTGGGTCAGAAAGCAGGACCAGAAGGTGCTCAGACCCATCTTCTGCCTTGTAAGGGCAGGTGGGCCAGGCAGGAGCAGCAGAGGGCTCGTGTGGGATGGCCCCTGCTGGCCAGCACACCTGGTGCACGTACCTGATAGAAGACCTGGGTGAAGGTGGGCACGTTGTCGTTCACGTCCTCCACGAGGACGGTGAGGTTGGCCTCAGTCTCGTGGCGCGTGTCAGAGGCGCGCAGGGTCAGGGTGTAGCGGCTGCGCTGCTCGTGGTCCAGCGGCCCCGTCAGGGCGATGTGGCCGCCGTAGCGCAGCACCCCGAAGGTGTCTGCCGCGTCCCCCTCCAGCAGCAGCGTGTAGGAGAGCGCGGGGCCCGAGTCCACATCGTTCCCAGTCAGCTGGGCTATCTGGGTCCCCAGCAGTGTGTCTGTGGGGAGCAGGCATGTCAGTGAGCAGACCCATCCCTGCCCAGCATATCTGGCTCACCTGGTGGGAAAACAGCTCTATCCAGAGCCTGAGCACCAGGAAGAGGGGAAGATGCCGTGGGAGAGGGAGATGCCGGGGGAAGCCGAAGGTCTCGGGGGCTTGGCAGGGCAGGTGGAGGTTGGCATGGGCACAGGGCATTCTGGCTGAGGACTGTGAGGAGGCAGGACAGGGTCCCAGGACAGGGGCCAGGGTTGAGTTGGTAATTCAGGCTGCTCCCTCAGGACACAGCAGCAGCACAGAGGTCATGCTGGAGAGCTCGGGAGGGGGTCAGCGTGACCCAGACCCTGACAGGGACTGGCCTGACCTCTCTGGGGGCTCCTCCCCACCCCACAGTGCCCCTCGTACCCCAGCTCTGGCCCTCAGTGCTACAGCACTCACTCTCAGGGACACGGATCTCCCAGGGGACCGGGATGGTAGGGCTATTGTCATTGACGTCCATCACCACCACCGTCAGCGTGGCCGAGCCCATGAGCGGTGGTGTTCCTCGGTCCATCGCTGTCACCACCAAGCTGTGGGCAGGCATGAGGGTCAGATGTGTGCCCACACAAGTGAGGGAGCACCTCACCCATGTACAGTTCCTGGGACACGCACTGCACACCTGCACTGCACCTGGGACATGAACTGCAGGTGTGCGTGGGGCTGGAGCGTGTGCTTGTGGTGGGGAAACTGCACAGCAGCTCAGGGTCTGGGATGATGGATGCGTGCAGCACATTCTCTAGAGATGTTTAAGAAAAGACTGGATGTGGCACTCAGTGCTCTAGTCTAGTTGACAAGGCGGCGACAGTCAAAGGTTGGACTCAATAATCTCAGATGTCTTTTCCAACCTCAATGATTCCGCGATTTGGAGAGCACGTGTGGGGCAGTGGGTGTGGTACATGGAGAGCATGGTGGGGCAGGGCAGCAGGTTTTTGCACACCTAAGGCATGTGTTGAAGTCTGGAAGGTGTGTGGGTGCAGGCAGAGCACCTTGAGGAGTGCAGGCAGGTGTCTGGGGCTCTCTGGCTGCTGGGGAACACCTGGAGCCTCCTGGAATGGTGAGGGAAGCGTGGATGGAAAGAGTATCCCAGACCCCCCCACCAGGGAGGACAGCAGAGGAACCCACAGCCATGGGGGCACACGGGGAGGGGGAGAACACAAACTGGGGGACCTCACCTGAGCAAGGGGTGTGGGAAAGGGCAGCAGGAGCCTCAGATTCATGGTGGGGTGTTTGCCAGCATTTCACATACACGTGGCTAGAGTAGATGGACACGTCCAGGGCACGCACACATGCTGAGGGGCCCAGAGGGCCTGCCTGGATGCAATGGGACATCTGGGGGAGCTCAGGCTAGTGCAGGGGTCTGGAGTCATGTGGCAGGACACAAGGGTCCTGTGCTCGGAGGTGGAAGAAACTGAGCAGATGCAGTGCGGATTAAGGAGGCAGGAAGGGGAATGGATGAACCTAGGGCCCTCTCACAATCTCCTCAGCTCTGCAGAGACCTGACTGAGCTGTGCGTGGGCTCATCTTGGCCATCTGGCTCCTGTGTCCTTCACTCCCGCTGACCCTCAGCTGTGCTGCTTGATACAGCCATTTCACAGCCAGGCTGGGACAGCTTTGGGGGCACCAACAACAGTGTTCCCCATGCCCCAGGGCCGTGCTCCAAAATTCTGTTCCTGTGCTGGCAATCCCCTAGCCTGGCTGCACTCACCGGGTCTGGGACCAGATCTCTCTGTCCAGGATGGCAGCAGTGGTAATGGTGCCAGTCTGAGGGTCAATGTGGTACAAGCCTGGCATTGGCAGGGACTGGTTGATGGCATAAGTCACCTGCCCGTTCGCTCCCTGGTCCAGGTCATCTGCTAGCACCTGCAAAGCCACATGAGATTCAGCTGTGGAGCCCCTGAGGCAGGACTTGTGTGCTGGTGCCAACCCCGGGCCCATGCAGCCCCCATCCCATAACTCCAGCCAGGCCAGGGCTCAGGTGTCTCTTTTCGTGTCCTGCCATACCTGGATGACAGGTGAGTCATAGCTCTGTGACTCCCAGATGAACGCCACATAGTTCTGCAGCTGGAAGCGGGGTAGGTTGTCGTTCACATCCTGGAGGTTGAGGTTTATGGCCATAAAGCCAAAGGAAGCCGCAGTCTCTGCCTGGATCACCAGGCGCAGCCGGGGGCTGGCCTCGAAGTCCAAGCTACTGGAGTCCTGCACTGAGATGGCACCTGGGAGGGGGAATGACAGGAAAGGGGGAGTGATGTACCAGCACATCCATCCATCCATCTATCCATGCATCCATCCATCCATCCCTCCACTCATCCATCCATCCACCCATTCTCAGGTGGACAGGACAGACACATTGAGCTCTTCCAAGCCCTCCCCACACTGCCAGCTTCTCATCATTCTCCAGAGCTGCCCTGAGTGACAACACCCACTCCTTGCTGGGGACAGGAAGTTCCTGCTGACATTACAGCATGTGACAGTCCTCCCATCTGGAGACTCCTCCAAAGGTGTGGAGCAGAAGGAGCTGTTCCTACCATGACATAAGCTCATCCAGCTCCAAGCCAGAGACACCCCACTGTGGCTTTGAGTCCAGTCAGAGCCTTACGAAGTGCTTTGAGGACAGACACCCACAGCCACCAACCTGAGCCATGGGCAGCGAGGCTGCTGGAGCAACAAGGTGCTGCTGTCCCACCTGAGAAGGAGGAGGGCAGCCAGCAGGATGTACTAAACTAATTGACAACATTCCTGTGGGCACACAGGGACACCTTCCATTATCCCAGGTTGCTAAGAGCCCTGTCCAACCTGGTCTTGGACACTTCCAGGGATGGGGCAGACACAGCTTCTCTGGGCAACCTGTACCAGAGCCTCACCACCCTCACAGGGAAGAGTGTCTTCCCAGAATCCCATCTAATCCTGCTCTCTGAGGTTTTGGGAAAAGGTCTAATTATGGGGGACTACAATTGCACTGGGAGCAGTGCTAACAGCCGCTGGTCAGTGATAGGGCAATGTCCACATTCCACTTCTAACACCTCTCAACTAACTGGTACAGAGTGTGGACAGTGTTCCTGTGCTCTGGGGGCCCCAAGCACCTGAGCAGGAATGAGCAGAGCTCCTCAAGTGTTCCTGGAGCAGTACCTGAGCTGGGCTGGATCAGGAAGGTGTTCCTCTCATTGCCACTGATGATGCTGTAGGTGATGTGCCCCGAGGAGCCTCCTGTGTGCATGGCCTGGACACTCGCCACCTCAGTGCCTGTGAGAGCAAAAGGGTATTGAAAGGACAGTGGAGCCTTGGAGCATGTGGCAAAGGGTCAGGGCAGCATGTGCTGTACCACAGGAGCACTGCTCTGCCTGAGGACACTGCTGACAGCGTCTGAAGATTTAAGGTTAATGTTGGGCTGGGAGCCTGGTGTCATGGTGCCTATCCATGGCTTCTCAGTGGTCTCACTGTAACCCTGGAGACCTTCCAGGGGCAGTTGGACACCTGTGGCTGCCTACAGTGATCTGAACACACCGAGGCCAGCCTGCAGGGACACCAGCCTGGGCACCACTCAGACCCTGCAGTTCCTTGGGTCTGCCCAAAGCACTACAGGACTTCCCCAAACTCCACAATGCTCTCTGGTCTGAGCTCCCCACAGCGCTGCTCCCACCTCCCCTTGTGCCCTATCCCATTCCATCTCTTCCTAGTCATTGCCAGTGGGTACCTGGGGCAGCATTTTCAGCCAGGGCCACGTCGCTGGTGCTGCGGGGAAAGCGCAGCCCCTGGTAGGGCTCCTCCTGCACGTGGATCACCACCACCCCTGTGGAGGAGAGCGCCGGCTGCCCCAGGTCCATGGCCAGCACGAAGAGCGTCCGCTGGCGCTGGCTGAGCGAGCCCAGGGACTGCAGCAGCTGGATGTCCCCGGTGTAGGAGTTGATCGCGAAGGCGGAGCTGGGGCCGGCGAAGCGGTACAGGATGGAGGCGTTGGCACCCGCGTCCCTGTCCTCGGCCCGCACAGTGGCCACCACCTGCTTGAGCGGCGTGTGGCAGGACAGGTTGACGGTGAGCGGGCTGTGCAGGAAGGCCGGAACGTGGTCGTTGACGTCTCGCACCACAACGGTGACACGAACAGCCGTGCTCTTGGGCTCCCATGGGGCTGAGTCCACCGCCTTGGCCAGGAAGCTGTAGGTGGGCTGGCGCTCCCGGTCCAGCGCCTGGGCGCTCCGGATGCGCCCACTCTGTGGCTCCACCTGGAACATGCCCAGCGACTCATTGCCCAGGTAGTAGGAGACCTGCCCATTGGTGCCCTCATCTGGGTCTTCGGCCACCAGCTGCAGCACCAGGGCACCGACCGGCAAGTCCTCTGGCACCTCCACCGTGTAGCTGGCCTGAGCAAAACTGGGTGCGTTGTCATTGAGGTCCAACACCTGCACAGTCACCGACATGGTGGCACTGCGTGGCGGGGAGCCGTGGTCCTGCACCACTACAGTGAGGCTGTAGGAAGCAATCTGCTCTCGGTCGAGGGCATGTGCAGTGGAGAGGACACCGGAGACAGGGTCTAGGCTGAAATCCTGCCCAGGGTCTCCACCTAGAAGAGAAGAGGTGGAGTAAGAAGACAGCATGGCTGTAACTGGAATAAGAAAGGCCCTGGCTGGAACATGAAGCCCACCACCATGGGGTCTGGCAGGGGGGGTAGAGTGAGCCCCAGTGGGAGCAAACCTCCTTGGGCCAGCTCCATATGAAGAACTGACTCTAACCATTCACAGGCCAATGCTGCTGCCATAGGGAGTTGCCAGACAATCTGTGACAGGATACAGCAAAAATCTGACTTGGCAACCTGTGAATTAGCAGGTCAGAGCAGCCAGGAGAGGTGTGGAACTGGTCTAAGCCTGGGGAACTAGACACAAGCCTGGGGAATGAGCAGTGCAGCCTGTCCACATCTTAGGGTGCTCTTTACTGGGGACAGAGAGCTGAGAGATGGCAGCAATGCCGTGCAGTTTGGAGCAGGAGAGAACTGATGTGGAAAGGGACTGCTGCAGTTGATGTCCCCAGATCCGGGGAAGCCCAGGGAGAAGTCCTTGACCAGTCCCACGCTCACAGTGCATCTCACCTGCCACCCGGTATTCCAAGCGTCCATTCTCCCCACCATCAGGATCAGTGGCCCGCAGGGTGTAGAGTGCCACACGACTCTGGTTCTCAGGAACCTCCACGGAGCAGGACTCGCTCTCCAGGCGGGGTGCGTGGTCATTCTCATCCCCCACTGTGATCCACACGGTGGCCTTGGTGAGGCTGGGCGGCAGGCCGGCGTCCCGCGCGTAGACTGCAGGGCACAGTGAGAGCACCAGAGGCTGCCATGACTGGGAGCTACGGCCACGGCGGTTCTATGCCAATGCCAGGCACCCACAGGAGCAGCCAGGCACGACAGCATTGGCATTGCTGCAGCCCCAAACCACCCCACATCCCTGCTGTGCCCCACAGCCCCTCCTCTCTCCCCGTGGCCTGCCCCCTCTGCAGCACTCCCCACCTCAGCAGCAGGAAGTCCCTGCCTACCCCCACCCCCTGTGTGCTGCTTCCCCTTGCCCACCTGTCAGCACATGCTGCTCCTGCTCCTCCCGGTCCAGGGGACGCGTGGTGACAATGAGCCCCGTCTGTGGGTGGATGGAGAACGGCCCCCCAGAGAGACCCCCATAAGACACCTGCCCGTTGGCACCTGTGGGGACAAAGGGGGTCTGAAGGCAGCCTAGCAGCAGCTCTAGGGCCTCACCTGGCTCCCCGTCCTGCACCTCCCTGCTCCCAGCTCTCATCCGGGGCTCACAGGCTGGGTGAGAGAGAGGGCTCACTCCCCGGTGGCAGAGGTGGGGGTCCCAGCCTAACCCAGCTGGTGGGAGGCCAGATGGGCTGAGGAGAACCCACAGAACAAAGGCCACAGGCCAGGGGACCAGGGGGAACCACAGTCCTTGTTCCATTCCCACCCTCTCCCAGGATTCAGCCCATCTCCCACCTCCAGGCCGGGTGCTGATCCTTCCCTCTGGTCAGCCAGGCTCTCCAGACTGGCAGAAGGGAGCAGGGTGTGCCCAGACCTGGGCCGGCATCTCCAGACAGGCCCTGAGTGAACTGGGCAGCTCACCCTGGCCTGCATCCTCACCCAGATCCCGGTCCGTGGCCAGCACCTGCAGCACTGGACTGCCGGCCGGTAGGTTCTCCATGATGTGGGCTTCATACTCGGGTTTCTCAAAGGCAGGAGCCTCATCGTTGACGTCCAGCACCAGCACGGACAGCAGCTGTGTGGCGGAGAGGCGTGGGAAGCCGTGGTCCGTGGCCACCACCGTCAGGTTGTGCTGTGCCACCTCCTCCCGGTTCAGGGCCCGCACGATGGAGAGTGCACCTGTGGGCACAGGAGAGGGGAAGCTGGCACCAGCAGCACTGGGGATTTTGCCTTGGGACTGCCACGTGGCTGCAGGTATTGGGCTGTGCCAGGGCAGATGGGTCTCAGGAGACAGCAGCACTGCGCCAACCAGCTGCTGTGCTTGGGGCTCCCTGCACCCCCCATCTCACTCCTCCAGGCTCCCCAGCCCACACCGCCTCGTGTGCAACATCCTCATGCACCCCTGCAGCCTCCGTGTTCCTGGTACCCCTGCCACCGCCCCGGAACCCGCCCAGCCCTCACCAGTGCTGGGGTTGAGGTGGAAGCGGCCATCACCGTTGCCTGCTCGCAAGGAGTAGCTCACACGTCCGTTCTCCCCCAGGTCGCTGTCCTGGGCCACCACGTGCAGTGCCACAAAGCCTGTGGGCTGGTCCTCCATGACGCTGACGGCGGCCGGCGAGAGGAAGACGGGCACGTTGTCGTTCTCGTCGGTCACAAAGACGCGGGCAGTGACGGCAGCCGAGCGGCGCTGGCTGACGTTGCGGGCCTGGTCTGTGGCCTCCACCACCAGCAGGAAGGAGGCAGCAGCCTCCCGGTCGAGGCGCTGGCGCAGGGTCAGCTGCCCCGAGCGGCTGTCCAGCTGGAAGGGGGCTCCAGGTGGCTCCAGGTGCAGCAGAGCATAGCGCACCTGACTGTTGGGGCCCACTCCATCCCCATCCAGCGCCTGGAAGGTGAAGATGGAGGAGCCAGCCTGGGCATTCTCAGGCACCACAATGGTAATGGGGTCTTCGGGGAAGGTGGGTGCCTGGTCATTGCAGTCCTGCACGAGGATCTGGACCAGCACCAACCTGCTGGAGGGATAGCCGTGCTGCGTGTCCTCAGCGCTCACCTGGAGCACGTGCCGTGCCCCGGCTTCATAGTCCAGCTCACGGGCAGCATAAATCTCCCCTGTCATACTATCAACCACAAAGGTGCCATCCCCACCGCCTCCTACCACCGTGTAGGTCAGTTGTCCTCGTGCAGGGGCGTCCAGGGGAGCCACTGAACCAATCACAGACCCCGGCTTGACCCCCTCGAGAGGATGCAGGGTCAACACGGTGGCATCGGGCCGTGGCAGCACACGGGAGGATGGCAACACCTGGGAAGAGAGGAAGGCGTGAGGGGCATGCACAGGGGGCTGTGTGCCAGGGCACGGGCTGGAACACAGGAGGGTCCCTCTGGTCCTCAGAATACACTTTTCCTGTGAGGGTGCCTGAGCCCTGGCACAAGCTGCCCACAGGTGGTGGAGTCTCCAGCCTTGGAGACAGCCAAAAGCCACCCAGACAACCCCCATTTGAGCAGGAGGCCGGAGGAGGTGACCCTCACAGGTGCCTTCCTTCAGCCAGTCCTTGGCTCTGTGACTGGCTCCGACACTGCAAAGCCAACAGACAGCAGCAGAATCAATTCTGCAAACATGCGAGAGTAAGAAGAGAGGTCACACTCATCCTGATGGGAGGCACAGAAAGAGAACTCAGTATGACCCCAAGATAAATAAATACTATCACTAATTTTATCAAACACATTGGAGTTAATTTGGGTATGAGGTGCACTCGCAGATGGGAGAGAGGATGCTGTAAAGGCCACCACAGTATGATCTGAAGGGAAAACCCACTGAAGAAACACATTCCTGTCAAGGAGCTGAGGAAAATGGGAGTAACAAACCCGTCAGCCCAGAGGGGATCAAACCCAGTGACTGTCAAGCAAATATCTATTACAGGGATGCAAACCAGCATGATGAGGGCGGCCAGACTGGCCTCAGTGCTCTGCAGGCTGCAAAACTGCTCTGATGATAATAATTGCAGACATCGGTAAAAAGGAAATGGTATAAAACATGTTATTGGTGGCTGAAGGCAGATGTGGCAGGCTAACACCAGGCTCCACTCCTCAAGGAAACATGGTATATCACACCCACCGGGGCTAGAACTCAGCTCTGGAGCTCCCACACTAGCAGGGGAAAGGCACAGAGAGGGGACGGCTGTGTGAGAGAAAGGACTGAGAGACCAGCTGGCTCAAGGCAGCAATGGGCAGGGCTGGTGGAGATGGCACAGCAAGGACAGTCAAATGGCCTTGGCAACTACAAGGACATGGATGAGAAGATATGAAACTGTTTGGTGGCAGTGCCTTCATGGGGGGAACCAGGACCTCTGCTGTAAAAGGAAGCTCATTACTAACAGCAAAGAAAGGATGTAGCTGTCTAGGCAGTACCAGGCAGGGAATACCAAAGTGACACAGACATGTTCAGACCCTGCAGGTCAGAACACTGGTTTTAGTAGACACTGGGAAGAGTGGAAGTCTCTGTGCAGGGAACCTCTGACGTCTTTCCTGCAACAGGGTATCTAGGACAGGGTCAGATGTCTAAGGCCTGGAGAAGGCAGAACTGCAATTGGCAATTCTTTGGAAATGAGAACAGGCGCAGAGGCAACCCTTCCTGTCCCAGGTTCTCCACATGGATTTTAGGGCTGGATCAACAGCTGAGCAGGAGCAGAGGGTGCCCAGGGATGAAAGTGGTAGAGGACGAGGAGGTGGGGAGAAAGGCTGCCAAGTAGCTGGATGGTGCCTTCCAAGAGGCAAGCGAGGGGTAGATGGTACAGGGACAGGAGGAGCTGGCGCGCAGGGACAGGAGGAGCTGGGCTACCTGGACACGGACGATTGCCGACGTGCTGCGGGGCACCGCGCCGCGGTCGCTGGCCGTCACGGTGAAGATGTACTCGGCACGGTCAGCGCGGCGCAGGACCGTGGCTGTCCGCAGCTCTCCGGTGGCCACGTGCAGAGTGAAACGCTCTGCCCAGGCTCCTGCAGAGAGAGGGAAGCATGGCTGGGAGGAGGGAGGACAGGGCAGGCTGCGAAAGAGGGGGAGTGTGGTGTGGGGATCCCGGGCGGTGGGCACCCATCTGCGAGGCAGGGCAGCACGGATGTGCCAGTCCTGGGGCTCCTACCTATCAGTGAGTAGATGATGGTCCCATTCTCCCCCTCGTCAGGGTCCTTGGCCTGCAGGGAAGCGACCAGGAGTCCCGACGGCTTCTCTTCCAGCACCTGCAGCATGGCCCAGGGAGCAGTTGAGTGGCACAGGGAGCCTCTCAGATCACCCCACAGCCCCCGCAGCATGGCACGAGGTCTGTACCATCTTGCACCGGTCCTACACCTTACCCACAGCACAGACCCCCTGCAGGACCCACAAGCTGGGGCTGGGAACATGGAGGAGCCCACAGCAATTGGCCAGGGGAGGTTCCGCCTCACCAGCCCTGCTCCCCTTCTGTCCCATTTAACAGACTCGACAGGGTGGGGGCACACTGGAGGGCCATGGGAGGGGACTGCTTCACCCCTGTTACACCCAGAGCCTCTGCAGGTAAGTGCAGGGCTGCACAACTGTCCTGATTCTCCCTGCCCCAACAGACCTCTTCAGCTGCAAATGCCAGTGTGTGAGCCCTGACAGCCCAGTGCCAGCCTCCCTGGACATAGCCAGGGATCTCAGTTCCCAGAGTTAGCCAGGGAGGTTTCCCAACTCTGAAGTGCAGCTGGCAGATCTTCTGGCGCTCAGGTACCTCAGCTTGGGGCTTTCCCCTTTTCTCCTCTGTTCCTGGGTAGCGCTGCCTGTCTGTAGGTACATTAGACCCCCATTTTATGCCAATGCAGCACAAGACAATTGAGACATCAATCACACGTGTTCGGGTAATCTCATGTTCTGAGGGGAGCTACCTCCTTTGCCACTGAGACCACACACTACAGCACTGCACACCTTTTCTGGATAGCTATGGAACTGGATGCACACCACCACTGTCCCTCAGCACCTGTCAGGTTTTGGAATCATCCTCAGCAAACATCCCCTCCCTGCTGCAGACCTGCCCCCTGCAGCACATACTCTTTGGTGGAACAGGATTCCCACTTGGCACAGGTTCTGCTGTTCCTTCCACCCCAGCAGATGCCAAGTTCCCACCTCAAGGGGACAGACCTCACATTCCCATCCCACCAGCACATCCTATGGCAGAGACCACCCTCCCAGACCCAGCTGTGCAGAGTGATCTGTGCCACTTAATGTATTGAGGAAAGGGACAAGTGGAATCCAAGCAGGACTCTGGAGAAGAGGATGCAAGTTTCTGGGGGGATGTGAGGGCCAGAGCTGTTGCCCAAGCTGCTGGCACTGTGCTGAAGCCCTGGGAGGGGAGACCAGAGGAGCTGGAGTGGTTCAGCCAGGCCAAGCAGTGCTGGGACTGTGCTCTGTAAACATTGGGAGAGGGAGGGAAATTCCAGGGAGAGAGGACAGCTTTTTAAGCAAAAACACAATATTGGCACAAGAACAAATGAGTATAAAATGGTCAGAAATTAGTTTAGGCTGGAAATGAAGAGATGTTTTCTAGTACCAGATCAAGGAATCTGGAACAGCCTTTCACAGCAGTGATGGAGGCACAGACCTAAATATAGCCTGGCCCTTGATGAAAGGCGGGTCTGCGTGGACACCTCTACGTGGGGCCACGCTTCAGAGGCCCCTTCCAACCTCTCCCCACCACAGGCTGGGGCAGCCTCTGCCCTCCTGCCCTCAACCCAGACTTGAGTGGCTCCTGCTCAGCAGGCAGGGACATTCTCCCCTTCCGTGAGGAATCAGACCCTTTTGAGAAAAGCAGCCATGTCAGAGGAGTTACAAGAGCAACACCCACACAGCCCCACGTACAAACGCCAGTCCAGTCACACAAACAGGAATAAACAGCAACAGCAGTGGGCTTGCCTATGCAAACTGGTAAGCAGCCACGTGGGCATATCTGGGTCTGCCCACCCTCCCTGAGGGTTGCTGCAAACACCAGCCTGGTCCCAGGCTTACAGAGCCATTCTGGCCACAAAGCATAGCTCTGGCAGGGGCTGTCAGTGGATATTCAGAAATGTGAGAGGCATGGTACGTATGGAACAATCCTCCTGTGAACTTCCCCGGCTCCCAGCCCACTGTGGCTCAGACACTTCCTGAGCCACAGATCGTATTTGTGTTCATCAGCCTTTGATGGATTTTTTTCTTTCCATGAATTCATCTAGTTTTGAACCCATGCAACTCTGGGCAATGATTTCACAATTTAATTACATTCTGCATGAAGAAGTGCTGCCTGTGCTTATTTTAAACCTGCTGCCTGGTCAGCTCTTATGGAGCTGCCCAGTCTTGTGTTATGAAAAATGCAACTTCTCATTTCCCCACGACTCTTTGCACACCTTTGCGATATTCACCTTTGTGATGTTCCTGCAGCTTTGTCCATGCCAAAGAATGTTTTATTTCTGCTTGGAACCATTATCTGCCACAGATCCTTTTCTAAACAGTTTCTAGAACTTCTGCTCACTCAGGGAGTGGAACCAGGCAGACAGTGTGGGCAGAATCTGAGCTGTGTGTGATGATATTTTCTTTCATTCTCTGTTTCTTTTCTGATTAAACTCAGCATTTGATTTGCTTTTTTGCCTGCACTGAGCCTGGTGTGGCACGTTCACAAAGCTCCAGGCTTCTCCCCAAACTGAAGCAGCCAGTTCAGAGCCCACGACTAAGTGCCATCCGTATTGCTTTCCAGCAACTTGCTCAGCAGCAGTGATTTCATGTCCCATCACCTTCCCTGACTCAACAGTGAAACATGATCCTTCTGCAGTTCTTCACAGGGAACCCTCACCTTGAATGCTGTAAATAGACCAGTGACATCAACCATCACATCTTTGAGGGGATAGAGCAAAACACCAGCACCAGGTGTTTCACACCCTCTGTGAAAACAGACGCCTCCTCCTCTCCTCTCCTCTCCTCTCCTCTCCTCTCCTCTCCTCTCGAGGATGCATTACTGCAGACCCTTTGCAAACACCCCATCTGCTGCCAGCATATCACCAACGTGTTTCATCTTAGCTGATGCTGGAAGGTGCCTACAGAACTCTCCTCTGTCTTTCATGATGAACACTGACATGAACGCTGCACTGAGCACGTCTGCAAGACATCATGGAGCTTTGTGTTATCATCTAGTTTTCACTTCGTCCTCCAAGTCTGTACGTCCAAAACATGGCTAACAGTGGGTTGTTACGGCGCTTCACCCTTCTGTATTTCTGTTTCCAGTACCTGCAAACCAAAGTGCTCAAACAGGTGTTTGCTCAGAGCTGCTGCAGCATTTACCTGCCCTCAGAACTCTGAACCCATCTCAGCCTTGTCCTGTCCCCTGAAGGACGCATCTGCTTCCATGGTCTCTTTGTAAGAGCAGAGCCCACCCAAGCTCTAGTAGGGCACTTGGTGCCCCCAAACACTGGGATCAGCAGCAGATCCTGCCATGCAGTGTGTCTCAGGTGTCCCCGCACAGGAGCAGGGCTCACAACAGATGCCAGGTGCCAGCAATGCCATATCGCAGAGCCCATCCAGCGCTCCCTCAGCCGTGCCATGGCTGGCCGGTCCCTGCCCTGAGCTGGTCCCAGAGCCTTGCCCAGAGAGAGGGCAGGACTAACTGTACCCCCTTTGCCTCCTCTGGGCTCTGAGAGCTGTGCTCACCCAGGCCAAGACCTGCCAGCAGCTTTGACAGCAGAACAGGGCATGCAAGAAGATGGCTGGGCAAGAGGTGACTGCACCCTAGAATGGGAAGGGAAGCAGCAATAAACAGGGAGGGCCTGGCTGGAGCTGCAGAATCTCCCCATATCTTGTGTCACCCAAGTGGCTACCACCACAGTCCTGTCTGCTCTGAGCTGTCTGGGGTGTGCAGCTCAGGCAGGACGTGTGACAGAGGGCAGCTGTCATCATTGAGGTGTTTCTGAACCAACTCAGAGCAAGGGGCTTCGAGCACACAGCCTGATGCGCAGCAGGGGACATGCAGAGTGGGCAGGTTGTCCCTGCTCTGTGCCAAGCAGATGAGGCCAGGGCCCTGCTGCCCACCCTGCTCTGCTGCTGCCAGTGCCCCTCAGCTGGCTCCCACGAGCCCTCGCCACTCATGACGCTCCCAGGGGCGCAGCAGAGCAGAGGCAGGCGAGTGGGGAAGGTCCTCTCCCAGTTCTCCTGAGCAGCACCCATGTAGCTGGGTCTGCAGCACATGCAGTGCCCAGTGACTGCTGCCACCAGAGTGCAGAGGGACACTTTGGCTGGCAGACATAGTAGATTCACAGAAAGTTCTTGTGCATGCCAAGCCCAGCTGGACAATGCTTTCTTGACCTCCCAGAAAGACAAGTGGCTGTACCCAAAATCCCCAGACCCAGAGGGTGATAGCCTCCTGCGTCTCCCTGCTCACCACTGTTTACCATGGCTCTTCTCTGAACCTGTGTCAGGTTCAGGGCTCCTTTTGCTGTCCCTCCCTACAGGCATGTGTGAGCCATGAGCTTCTGCCTGCTAGCCAGTCCTTATTGTGCCAGAGCCCTCCAGAGGCCCTGCCTGCTCTGCGCACCAGGACATCTGCATTGCCCAAGGACATGCCATTTCCTGCCACATCTCTAATTTACCAAACTGTCCTGGCTGCTGCATGGATCCAACTTGTGCCTGCCCATCTCCACACTGAAATTCTCCTGGGTCCCCCTACCTTCCCTCTTTTCTCCAGCAGTAGCACCTGCCCCCACATCCAGAGGCCACCAGGCCCCTGCCTCATTGGTGCTCCAGCCCGCCAGCCTACCTGCACAGTTAGCTCCTGACCACTGCCCACGTGGAGGAAAGCAGGAGCGTTGTCATTCTCATCCAGCACAGTGACATAGATGGTTCCGGTGGCACTGCGGGGCGGTGCTCCCCCATCCTGCACAATCACCAGGAGCTGGAAGCTGGACTGCTGCTCCCGATCCAAGCTGTGCTTGGTGCTGACCTCTCCTGTGGAGGAGAATCCCAGAAGGGTTGGAAGGGACCTTCAAGCCCATCTTGTTCCACCCTGCTGCCACAGGCAGGGACACCATCCACTATCCCAGGTTGCTCCAAGCCCTATCTAACATGGCCTCGAATACTTCCAGGAATGGGGCAGGCACAAGAAGTGAGAACACTGATAAGTGGGGACACAGCTCAGCCCACAAGCTGCATTAGAGCACAGCCTGTGCTCAGCTGTGTTGTTCAGGAGTGTAGCTGGAGTCCAGCACTGCAGGGGCAGTAAGGTGAACATTCTGCTGCTGCATTGGCCTGGCCGCCGTCACTGCTGCCCTGACCCGGGCTTTCTCACCAGCTGGCCCCACCTAGGAAGCCAGGAGTCTCTCACCTGTCTGTGTGTGGATAAGAAAGTTGGGATCGTGCTGGAGCAGGCGGTAGGTGAGCCGGCTGTTCTGCCCGGCGTCCCGGTCGCTTGCCATCACCCTTCCCACACTGCTGCCAGGAGCCTGGTTCTCGGACACGGTGAAGAAGTACCGCTCCTCGCTCAGCCGAGGGCTGTTGTCATTCTCATCAGTGACGCTGACCCGCACGGTGCTGGTGCCAGTTTTCCGTGTCTCTGCTGCAGGCCCGGTGCCTCCCGCCGAGGCCAGCACCGTCAGCACATACAAGTCCCGCGTCTCCCGGTCCAGGGCGCTCTTGACGTACAGCCAGCCGCTTTCAGGCATGATGCCAAAGCTGGCGGCGTCCCCGTCTGCACGCAGGTGGTAGGTAAGGGCCGTGGGTTCCACGTCGTGCGCCAGGGCCCTCACCTGAAGGAAGCGGGTGGAGACGGGAACACCCTCCTGCACCTCCACACGGTAGGTGAGAGTGTCAAAGATGGGTCCGTTGTCGTCCTCGGCCTGTACGTGCACCAGCAGCGTGAAGGTGGAGCTGAGCTGCGGGATGCCACCGTCCCGGGCCACGATGGCCAGGCTGTAGGCCGAGACGGCTTCGTACTGCAGGGCCCCAAGGAGCCGCACTGCCCCCGAGGCACGCTCCACAACAAAGGTGCCCTCACCCCCCGACACCAGCTCAAAGGTCACCTGTCCATTGGCACCGCTGTCACGGTCCTCGGCCTGCACGGTGTAGACTGTAGTGCTGGGCTCTGTGGCCTCTGGCAGCAAGATGGAGTCGGAGGGAGCTGGGAATGCCGGCACGTTATCATTCACATCCGATACGGAGATCTTCACACGTGTGTTGCTGTAGGCAGGGGGTGAACCGCTCCGGGCCTGGACATCCAGGAGGAGAACCGACTGGGACTCGTGATCCAGAGGCAGGCTGGTGCGGAGCTGCCCCGAGGCCGAGTCGATGGAGAAATAGCCATGAGGGTCTCCGGAGGAGATGGAATAGAAGATGTCATCAGCATGACCTGTGGGTAAGAGGATGGAGACAGAAGGAATGAGTTGCCATCCAGCTCACTCCCTCAGCCCCATGGGTCAGGAAGCTGGGGTCCAAGGTGTGCAGCAGCACTGCCCATGTGCACAGGCACAGAGCTGTGCAAACAACACTTGTATAAGGACAGGTGCTGAGCTGGGTGCACATTCAGATGTCAGTGTGTGGAGCTCTCAGAGCTTCCATGAGGAAGTGGTGGATGCTGGCCCTCAAGGATAGTGTGGGACAGGGAAAATGGTAACATGCAAAAGGGACTAGCCCATACCTGGTGGGTTCTGGGCCTGGACAGCCCCGACACTGGCACCCTGTGGCATGTCCTCGGGCACATTGAAGAAGTACTGAGCTTGCTCAAAGACAGGGGGTGAGACTGTGCCCTCCACGATGCTGATGTTTACCCGGGCATTTGGCTGTGCCTGCAGGCCCCCACCATCCTGAGCAGAGATCACCAGCTGCACCAGGGTGTTGGCTTTGCCACTCAGAGACCATGACAGAGAGATGACACCTGAGGAAGAAAGTCATTGATGTGGCACTGTGCTGCACCCCTGGCACCAGGGGACAGGTCAAACCACAAGCTGGAAAAGATGGACCAGAAGGGGCAGGAAACAATGTGCATCACAGTGGGAGCCCACTACAGAGGAGCTGGAGTGAATGAGTGGAGCTGTCCCAGGAAAGCCTCCCCAAATCCTCCGCACTTAATCTGACACCCAGCTCTGAGTTAAGCAGTGGTACAGGCTGCGGGACATGAGCCAGAAGGCAGGTCTTGGGAGAGAGAATGGAGGGGGAGAGGGCTTCCAATCTGGGGCACAGGGTGAGTGTCATAACACAGCAAGCGGGCCCTGGGCTGGCAGGGAGGCTCTGGGAGGGGATGTAGAAGTGAAGGACCATAATTGGTAGGCCCTACAAAGGAGGTAGCCCTGCATCAGGAGGGCTGGTAGGGCTTGTCTCATTCCAGTCACCTGCTGGGAACTTGAGAACCAGTGTACAGATCCCCCAATGCACCTTTCTGTCCTGCTGAGGGCCCCATGC
The DNA here is from genome assembly GCA_013397315.1 of Donacobius atricapilla. Classification (NCBI taxonomy): domain Eukaryota; kingdom Metazoa; phylum Chordata; class Aves; order Passeriformes; family Mimidae; genus Donacobius; species Donacobius atricapilla. Next base: position 72,897 of record WBMY01001448.1, read on the forward strand.
ACCACACACCCACGCACCCACCTCCCCAGCAGAAACTCCTCTGACTTCAAGCAGATGCAGCCAATGAGAACAGTGGGATCAAGAGTGACAGAATTAGAGAGGAGAGTTAACTGAGCTGGGGAAGAGGGGACTGGCAGGGACAAGAAAGGAAGCAGGATACAGCCTGATGGGGTGCAGCATCAGCACACAAGAGGAAGGGCACAGTGAATCAGGGATGAGGAATGGGGAGAAGAAGAAAGACAGGACAAATGAAGAACAGAACAGGGAGCAGAAACAAAAAGTCAGGGACTGAGTCTGGGAAGGGGTTACCAGAGGCTGAGTGAGTTTAGCAGGGACAGATGTGGCAGGGAGAGGAACAGACGTACTCTGGAGACAGACTGCGCTGCTGAGGTGGCCAAGCAGTGACACCCAGCTGGTTTTGACACCTCCCACATCACAGTGCTCCAACTGCTGCCTGCTCTGGCTGCCTGCCAGCTCTCACCTGTGTCCTTGTTGAGGGAGAAGAGCGGGGGCGAGTTTCCCAGGACGATGTGATATGTCACTCTCCCATTCAGCCCCTCGTCCTTGTCGTGGGCAGTGACACGCAGCACGGCTGTCCCTGGCATGCTCTGTGTGCTGATGCTGGCAGCGTACTCCAGCGGATAAAACACTGGCCGGTTGTCATTCGTGTCCTCCAGGAACACCTTCACATACACCATGGAGTTCAGGCCGCCCTGAGGAGGCACCAGATCAGAGACAGTGCAAGGACAGCAGCATCCCCTGCACAACGCCGGGTCAGCAACACTGCACACGCAGCCTCACAAGCACTCACCCCATCCACAGCAGTGATGGTGAAGTCGTAGGCAGATGTGCCCTCATCACGGTCCAGGGGCTGCACCGTGCACAGCTGCCCTGAGTGCTTGTCAATGCTGAACTGTGTGGGGACAATGCTGCCGATGCCAGAGCCAATGGAGTAGGAAAGGGAGCCAAATGCACCACTGTCTGCGTCTGTGGCTGTCACCTGTGTGAGGGAAGGCATCACTTGAACAGAACAGACCACCAGCCAGGCCCAGCCCAGCACCATCACCACACCCCAGTGCCACCTTCTGCTCCACGGCCACAGCCGCCACACCGTCCTCAGAGCGGGCCATCATGACACAGTGTGACAGCAACCGTGGCTCTTGTCCCAGACCAGCCACTGCTCCTTCTGCAGGACATGCAGCACTGCAGCAGCAGCAGCAGCCTCTTTCTGTTCCTTCTTTTCTGCAAACACACTCAGGATGGGACCGGAAAAAAGTGAACCCCCTGTCACCACGGCCCTGGCCCTGTTCTGCTCTCAGAGCTCTGTGTCTAGCAGCGCCAGACACTGGGCATGAGGATGGAGGGTGGCACTGCCCTGTGACAGTCCAGGCTCACGTTGCCTGTAGCACTGGAACTGCACCCACTATGACAGACATAGCAGGAGGATGAATGCTGCTCCCCGCTCGCCCTCCCCAGTTCCTCCCTGGGCTCCTACAGAGCTCAGGTCAGCAGAAACCAACTCCTGAATCCACATCCCTGCCCACAGCTCCTCCACCAGCTGGGAGCTCCATGGAGAACAAAGCTGGGGGACAGAGCTGGGGGAAAGCAGCTGGGCCAGGCACGGGTGAAGTGGAGTTCAGGCCTCGTCAGCCACAGCTCCTCCCCGCAGCAGCCATGGGGCCTCGGCTCCCGCACGAGGAGCGCAGGAACGCCGCGCGCGCCAGGCGGAGGGCCTGGCTGGGGGCTGCAGGCCCGGCCAGCAGGCATGGAGGAACAAGGGTATGAGGGGACACAGAGCGGCTGGGCCGGGGGGGAACAGTCAGCTGGGCAGGGCTGGCACCACCCTGTCCTGACCAAGAAGGGGAGGCAGCACCTGCGGCACCCCCACCAGCCCTGCTGCCTGCAGGGAGAAACTGAGACTACATCTGCAGTGAGCACTAAGCTCCTGTGCAGAGGATCTGCTCCCCAGCGCTGCAGCAGCTGCCAGAAGAAGCGCCATGGAACAGGATCTCCCCTCCCCACTCCAGCTGCAGGCACTTGGAAACACAGGTGCTGTGACAGAACTGGGTCAGGAGGCGCTTTGGGAAACTGGACCCACCTAGAGCTCACTGCCCCACTCCCTCCTGCCCCAGCCCATCTTCTGGGGAGCTGCTCAGCAGAGAGTGCAAATCTGACCCCACTGGAGCTCGTATGCAGGTTACCAGTACACTGGCTCCATGCTGGCTGTCGTTACTGGGGTACAGCTTGTACCCCCTCCCCACTGTGCCTCTGCCATCCGTGGGATACAGCCCTGTACCCACACCCTGGTGTGCCTCTGCCATTCCTTGCGTCAGCTGCCAGCTTTCTCCACCACTGCAGATGGAAATGCATAAAAAAACTGACCACCTGCCACGGTGACCGGAATAGGTACTATATGGTAAACCAAGACTTTTCTTTCCTTCTAAATGAACTACTTCTTACTCTGTAGGTTATCCAAAATGCACATCAGCTGCTTTAATCACTGTTCAGCAACATTCTCTGCTGCAGAGTGAGATGGTAGCCTCAGGCTCCTTAGGCTAGAGGCTCTGACGCTTCCAGAAGAGTCTCATTTCCCCTTCATAACCATCTTCTTCTGGGTGCAACCCTTAGGAATACCCAAAGGGGGAACATCCAGCTTCCTGCCACAAGACCTGGGCCAGATTTCAGGAACAGGGGAGCAATAGGTGAGCTGTCACTATTGTGTAGCGCAGCACCACTTCCCTGGCGGCTTCCTGGTACCCAGAGCCATCTCCCAGCAAGACAACTGGTGGAGGCAGCAGTCTGGCATCAGAAACAGCCCTGGCTGTGCAGCCATCCCATGTATCTAGTGCTTCACTGCCCCATCCTGTGATGGGACCATCTGTGGACCACCGGTCCAACACAAAGCTCTGCCCAATACGAACCTACACAGGGTCTTAGAGAGGTCACAACACTGGTGCAACCACAACTGGAGCCCTGCACCTGGTTCTTGTCTCTCTTGGATGGGTGATGCTAAACTGCCTAGAGAAAAGCCACAGGAACAGTAAACACCTGCTGTTTGGACCGGGTAACGGTGTTGGCTGAGCTTGGGGCCACTGGACACTTTGCTCAGTGCTCTGCCATTGTGTGCAGAGGGAGGGGGGCTGTGGCTGGTGCACCCCAGCCTCAGCTCCCTGCCTGCAGACTGCTTATATCCCACACGGGATGGGGCTGGCTGGCTGCCTGTGGGCAGCTCACGCTCAGCAGGGCCTGGCGTGAGACCCAGGGACAGCAGGATCGCTGCTGCAGCCTCCTGGGGACTCCTGAGAGACATCACAGGGGTCCACCAGCCTCCAGGTATGGCAGCCACCTCACTTCAGCTGGCATGCGCTGCTGCAGACTCAGAGCACACCAGTCTGGGACAGGGACACATTTTTAACTGTGAGGGCAATTAGCCGCCAAAAGGGCTCATTAAGGCCTGTGGTGAGTTCACCACTTCTGGAAATTTTTAAACCAAGCATGGACATTTTTCCAGGAACTTTGCTAGAAGCTAATGCAGGGCAGCCCCAGGCTCTGTATTTAGCATCCGCCCCAAATCTTGGATCCACAGCTGGTTTTACTGCAGCTCATTCATGAGACTCCTGATGTTTGCCTGAAAAATAGAGGGAAACAGGGTCAAGCTGCCTGTGGAACTGCCCAGGAAACTCTCTGCTGGGGCTGTGCCAGTCCTGCTGCTCAAATATGTGGGAGCAGGAGCTAGGGCTCTGAACCTGAATGGCAGCCTCACTGCCCTCTCACCTCTGACTTCTGGACGGAGTCTGCACAGCCACTAAAGGCTTTAAGCAGAAGGACACCAATGCTCTGCCAGGAGATTCCTCACCTGAAGCTGCCAAGGAGGCAGCAGTATCTGAGGAAACCAGGATCACAGAGCCCTGGTCTCACAAAGAATTCCAATGTCCCTGCCAAGCAGGGGTGGCATGCAGCTGGATCTGCTGTTCCCTGGAAGGGAGTAGAGAACTAACTGGGGTTGTGGCAGTTGGCAGTAGCTGTGGCCATGAAGAAGAAGATTCAGGATCCTAAAGGGAGTGAGGAAGAAGAGAAGCTGAGTACAGACCCTGGACTGCAAGACAGACTGCAGCTTTTACAGGGAGCGGGTTGATGGAAGTGATCTCATGGGAGGCAGCCTTGCAGGCCAAGGCAGCTCAGGAAAGCTGGCAGGCCTTCAGGACAGCACACCCCAGAACAGCCCATCCCAGTGCGCAGGAAAACACAGAGACGTCAGCAGATGGCCTGGGCTAAGCAGGGGCCTCAGGGCTAAGCTGCCATGCAAAAGGTGGTGTACGCTAAGAGAACTGGGATTGTTCAGCCTGGAGAAGAGAAGGCTCTGGAGTGACCTAATTGTGGCCTTTCAGTACCTGAAAGGAGCCAATAAGAAGGACGGAGAGAGGCTATTTAAAAGGGCCTGGAAAGACAGGACAGGGGAGTACAGCTTCACTCTGACAAGAGAGTAGGTTTAGATTGGATATTGGGAAGAAATTCTTCCCCATAAGAGTAGTGAGGCTTTTGGGACAGGGTGCCCAGAGAAGCTGTGGCCACCCATCCATAGAAGTGTCCAAAGCCAGGCTGGACTACCTGGTTCCAGGGCTTGGAACAACCTGGTCTAGTGCAAGGTGTCCCTGCTCATGGCAGGGGGGTGGAACGAGATGATATTTAAGGTCCCTTCCAACCCAAACCACTCTACAATTCTTTGAGATCTGCACGGAGGCAAGATACATAGTAGGAATCCATGAACATTGCCAGGCATGTCAGGAGTGTGTCAGCAAAGTCAAAGTTCAAGCCTGAGCCTACCAAGAAGAGCCTCTACCACCGCGCTGGTAGTGAGGGCCTGAAGAGGGGCCCATTTCTGGTGTGCTCAGTGATTCAGCACCAGCAGGCCCAGGTAAGACTGGAACACTCAGTGCCTCCTCCACCACCCTCCCAGGCCTCCATGCTGTTCAAAAGGGTTCAGAGAGCTACCAGAGAGGGGCGAAGATAGAGTCAGTATTTCTTTGAAAAGATTGATCCATGTGAATCCATGGGACTCAACAGGCTGCATCAATGGATGCTGACAGAAATGGACTCGTAGGGCTGCTCTTCGCACGTGGTGCAAATCAGGGGAGATCCCTGACAACTGCAGGAATGCAAGTAACACATCCCACCTTCAGCAAAGCCCAGAAGGATCATCTGAGGGTCTATGTCCTTGTCAGACACACTTTGGGCCCTGGGAGAATCGTGGGATGAGTCTTCTTGTAGCACGTTTTAGGCCACATGAAAGATCCTGGAAGGGAAGAGCCATCATGGATTGACCATCCTGTCTGCTCTCTGTGGTGGAGTGATGGGATCTGGGGTCAAAGGGCTGACAGCTGTGGGTGACAATTGCCTTGACTTTAGGAAGGATTTTGACACCTTCTCCCACAGTCCTCATACCCAAGGCAGGATGTTACAGTTTGGAGGGCTGGCTGGGCAATTGGGTGGGTGAAAGGTTAGAAAACAGCCTCTGGGGGAGAGGTTTGTGAGCACTGCTCTGCCTGGCGGCTGTAATGAGGGAAAGGATCTGGAAGAAAGTGACAGAGGAAATACATCTTTTCTGTCAGATAATGGATGCAAACGAAAAGGCATATGCCCTTGAGAGCAGAGGATATGTTAAGGAACCCAGGGGATGACCCTGATGCTGTGTTTTGAAGACTTCATCGATAGGCGTAGAAGAGGCTGCTATACCATGGCAGGGTTTGGGGAACATATCTGGGGTACCTTCTGCTGAAATCACTAACTGATCAATGTAATTACAGGGAACGCAGCTGTTGGCATCCAATTCCCAACTGGATTTCTATCTGGCAAGGGATGTCAAAGTCAACAAGAAGGGGTTCTGTAAGTACACTGGTGACAAAAGGAAGGATGGATAAAATGTAGGCCCACAGCTGAAGGAGATTAGGGACCTGGTGACAGAGGACATAGAAGAGACTGGGGTACTTAATGCCCTCTCTCCCAGTATGATGGGTCTTCAGAAATCTCAGGTCTCAGAGACCAGGGTGAAAAACATCACCACCCCTCACAATAATCTTTGCTCAATCACAGTGTTTGGGAGGTGCCTGCAGATTGCGGGAAGGTAAATCTCTCTCCTGTCTTCAGAGTAAGCAGGAGGACCCAGGTAACTACAAAACAATCGGCATCACCTTGATCCCTGGAAAACTGATGGAGCAGCTCATCCTGGAAACCATTTCTATGCATGGGAAAGTTAAGAAAATCATCAGAAGTGGTGAACACGGCTTCTTCCCCTAAGGACAAATCATGCTTGGTCCACATGATAAATGACTGGCCTGGTGGATGACAGAAAAGGAGTGGATATTGTCAGCCTGAAGCGCACTCTCCCCTATAAGATCCTCATTCAGCTGGTCAGCTCCTGTCCAGAGAGTGGTGATCAGGGGCAGGGTATCTACTTGGAGGCCAGTAGCTGGCAGTGTACCCCAGGGGTCAATCCTGCATTTGGCATCTTCATTAACAACCTGGTTGATGGCGCAGTGTGTACCCTGAGCATGGCTGCTGATGACCACAGACTGGGAAGAGTGGCTTACTTGCCAAAGGGTTATGCTGCATCTAGAGCAACCTTGAGAGGCTGTAGGGATGGAAGAGACGCCTCCTAAAGTTCAACAAGGGACAGTGCAAAGTTCTGCCTCGGTGAAGAAGCAATCCCCTGCACCAGTAAATGCTGGGGGCCGCACCACTGGAGAGCAGCTTAGCACAAGAGGCCCTCCAGGTCCTAACAGGTGCCAAGCTGAGGGTGAGACAGCAATGTGCCCTTGCTGCAAGGAAGGAGAAGGGTGTCCTGGGCAGCATCAGGATGAGTGTGGCCTGCAGGTCAGGGAAGAGGAAGCTGCCACTCTCCTCAGCAGTGCTGAGGCCACAGATGGAGCGCTGGCTACCCAGTACAGAAGAGAGATGGCCATACTGGAGAGAGTCCAGTGAAGGGCCACAAAGATGATGAAGGGACTGAAGCACCTCTCCTGTGACAAAAGACTGAGGGAGCTGGGATGGCTGAGCCTGGGGAAGGCATATCATTCATAGAGGAAAGAGGGCAACAAGAGGATGGATCCAGGCTCTTCCCAGCTGTACCCAGTGTCAGGATCAGAGGGCACGGGCACACACTGGAAAACAGGAGAGTCCCTCTGAAGATCAGGAAGCACTTTGCCTTTATGAGGTTGTCCAGGAAAGTGGGGATGTCCTGAGCAACCAACTCTGGATGGTGCTGCTTATGCCTAGGAGGGCTGTACTAGATTATCTCAGGAGGTCCTTTCCAAACTCAACCAACCATCTGTGATCTCCAGCCAAAGACCCTCCTGAACACCCCAGTTCCCCATTGGGCTCAAATTGTTCCAAGAGAGCTGATTTGCTGCCCCGTCCCTGCATGGCAACCTTGGCCACACTGGGCAGCAGCTTCTGCTACCTGCCCCTCCTTCCCCACAGGTGTGGAGAGAAGGCTTTGCTGCAGTGCCTTGCAGCTGGGCAGAAGAGCCTGCGGCGGGAGTGCAGTGACCACCACGGAGCAGAAGAGGACAACAAAGAAGAACAGCGAGATGACTCAGGGTTAGGCAGCAAGAAACCAGAGCACCAGACTTTGAAAAGGAAGCGAGGTTCTGGCCAAGTGTGCCTCTCCCCACTGCATGGAGAGCTGGGAGGGCAGTGACGGGTATTGAGGCCTCGCTATTTCACATCCTCCTCCCAGTTCCCCTAGCAAGACAGGAGGGACAAGTGGAGCCAAAGCCCAGCAGATTTCTTATTTCCCAGAGATGGGGGTGGATGAAGTACAGCGCCACACCAAGGTCCTCAGCTGCATCGCCTGTGGGAGTCAAAGCTGCCCCTTCCCTTAGACCCAGCTCGAGGACATCACCAGAGCCCCCTGCACACACCTCCTGCCTTTACAGCCCTCCTGCTGACCTGTGTGCCCCCGCCCAGCCCACAGGACTGTAAAGGGATGGAGCACCGTTCGGCAGCTTGGGCCTCCATTCCTCAGCCATCCTCCCCACTCCAGCCAGCGCAGTCAGCAGGCAGAGAACTCATCTGGAGCGTAGCCATGGCTGGGGCTCTGCTGCACACATGTTATGCTGTGGCTTTGGCAAACATCTGGCTCTGGGGCTCCCGCCCCTCTGAGTGACGGCTCTTGGTGGGAGAGGAGGGGAGGCTGGCGCCAGTGTGGTCAGCGATCCCACGCATGGCTCCCTGTGCCTGAGTGCGTGCCAGGCGTCCTGCCCTCCCAGCCCTGGCACAGCCACTGACCAGCTAAAAGCAGCCAGGGAGTGGCCACGTGGCTATTTCAGGAGCCATTCCTGGCTCCAGGGCTTTGCCTCAGCCTCCAGCACCCTCGGGTCTCAGGGGAGGGAGCAGGGTCAGGGTTTGGCCCAGTGACAGTCCAGCACACGTGGCCAAGGCGAGGGTCTGACCCCATGGCCACCAGAGCCCCTGTCTGGGGAGCCCAAGCACAGCTGCCAGCACTGCAGGCTCGCACCGCTGGGTCCCCAAGGCCCCAGACACGAGCAGGAGCCTGCCTGGCAGTCCCATAGCCAAGGCCTCCACACTGCCCACAGCAGCTGTGACTGCCCCAGCCCTGGCATGCAAAGCCAGGTTGGATGGGGCTTGGAGCAGTCTGGTCTAGTGGAAGGTGTCTTTGCCCATAACAGGGCGTGGAACAAGACGGGCTTTAAGGTCCCTTCCCACCCTTCTCTGATTCTGTGACAGACACAGGACTGCCAGAAACACGTCACTGGGCATGGAAAGCAGGGGCTGCCCATGGCCTCCAGCACTGCTCGGAAATGGGGTAAAGCCTTTGGTTCAGAGGATGAGGGGGAGCGTTAACCACAGACACTGGCAGAGAGGCAGGATGTGAATGGCAGGGCTGGGCAAGAGGTGAGGGAGTCTGGGAGTGCACAGCACCCTTCTGGTACCCAGGGGCCTCCAAGCACAGGGACAGACCTAGGCAAAGAAGGACAAGGAGTGAGGTTCTGCACCGGGGCTCCTGGTCCTCGCTGGTGAAATGGCATCTGCAGCCAGGAGCTACAGGGTAGAGGGAGCCCCATGGAAGGTGCAGGAGCTGAATAGGACTCAGAAGCTGGGGAGCAGAAAGGGGCAAGGAATCCTGGAGCAGAGCAGGGCTGGGAAGCTGAGCTGTGCAGGGATGAGTGCTCAAGGTGGGGGCTAGAATGAGGCAGCCACAGCACAGGGCAGAAATGGCAGTGCCCTGGGGGCACTGAAGCCAGAATGACCCCAAAACAGGGTGTGCAGCTAGGTTTCAGCCATGTGGGGCTCAGGCAGGGAGTGCTCAGAGAAGGTCTATGGGACACAGATCAGCAATATGTGCAGGAGAGACTGGGCTGGGGTCAGCACAAGATTGAGCATACCAGATAAGGTGAGCCCAGGGAGCAGGGCAGGGATGGGACCCCCAGCATTAGGAGGACATGGAACTGCTCTGGAGACAGGCTGAGTAAGATGGGGGTGTTCAACCTTGAAAAGGCTCCAGGGAAACCTTAGTGTCCCTTCCAGTGCCTAAAGGGACTCCAAGAGAGCTGGAGAGGGACTGGGGACAAGGGCCTGGAGTGACAGGGCAAGGGAGAATGGCATCCCACTGCCAGAGGACCAGGTTAGATGGCATACTGGGAGGAAGTTCATCCCTGTGAGGGTGGTGAGGCCCTGGCACAGGTTGCCCAGAGCAGTTGTGGCTGCTCTGTCCCTGAAAGTGTCCAAGGCCAGGTTGGACTGGCCTAGGGAGAGGTGCCCCTGCCCCTGGCAGGGGGTGGGAACTGGATGATCTTTAAGGTCCCTTCCCACCTAAACCATTCTGGGATTCCACAGGGAGCAGGGAGAGGCTGGCATGTCCCAAGGGCTATGCAGGTGGAGGAGAGCTGCCCTGGCTCACAGTGGCAAGGGTCCTGTGGGAGAAGACAACTGCGGCTGGCACTGACCAAGGGGTGTGGGGAGAGCAAGAGGGAGCAGAAACTGGGAGGGGGCGTGTGGCATGCTGGTGACTGGGGCCATGGCAGGGGGCAGAAGAACTGGCCCTCTGGAAGGCAGCATGCGTGGCTGGGGCTGAGGGTGGACATGGACCAGGGAGCTGTGTGAGCACGGGCAGGGGTAGGAAGAGGAGTTCTGAGGGGCCTAGAGCTGGAGCAGAGTTAAGGGAAAAGGGGCAGCTGTGAGGGGGCTGGGGATTGCACGGAGGAAGGAGGGAGCTGTTCAAGGGGGTTGGGAGGAGGAGCAGAGGATGGGGGGAGAGGAGCGCGAGGGGCTGGGGCCTCTCAGCTGCAGTGGAAAAGCTGCTGCAGCTCCAGGGGAAATGCTACTTGAATTAATCATGGCGCTGGCTGCTGTGCCAAGCCCAGGAGGAGGCTGCTGGCAGCGCAAGGAAATAACTTTCACAGGAATTTGGAACAAATGCAGCTCTTCTGGCGGTAACAACAGCGCTCACCTCCCCCCACAACCTCCCCATGTACCAGCAACTCCCCCGTGCCCACACTCCTGTGTACCCCTAGATCTTCCTGCACGGCAGCCTGCTCCTCAGGACCGTGATGCTCTCCCTCCCCTTGCTCTGCTCCCCGGCACACTCCCAGGCGTCTCCCCATCTCACTTTGGAAAGCTTGTCTTCTTGTTTCTGAGCAGAGGGGGCCTGTTCTATGTTGTGCAAAGGTCTGAAAATAGGTTGATGCGAAATCCCTTGCCCTGAAGAACACAAATGCAGGCAGCAATTGCTTCCTCCTACCACTTTCCTTGACCGCAGTTGGTGAGCATTAGTCCTTGTGCTGCTCCAGGGTCCACGCGTGACTACACTCCCGCACAGCTGCCCCTTCGGCAGCACAGCCAAGGCATCAGGATTGGCCCTCCAGACTCTCTTTGGTAATAGAGTGTATGTAGCCTGGTGTAGCCTACAGCTGTCCATCCATATCTTCCTCCCTGGGGCATGGCCCATGGGGTTGACCCAGTGCTATGCATGCAGCATTGCCCATGAATGTCCCATGGAATCACAAATCAGAACCAAAAACTCATCAGACTTGTCCTCAAAACCACAGAAACTCTACATCAGGTGCTTTGCTGGTTAGCTTCTAATTTCTGATGTTCCCCAACATTTATGTGTATGGGTGCAAAGGGAGTATGTAAACTCTAGTTCCAAAATCATCAACACTGGATATATGCAAGAATCAATAATTCACCATCCCATGTCATTCAGGTTGCTGTCCAATCAGCCCATGCTCACCACATGGGGTTCACAGTTCTGTCTGCCAGAGCACAGACAATACTTGATTTAGCATGAAAAGTCAGAAAGTCTCCGAAAAACACCATCTGACCATGCATGCAGTGTGCTGGTACACAGTCAAATGTTTAAAACAAATTTAAACCAGCAGGGTGAATTTATACCGGAGTAGTGGTTCACATCACGGACCACAGCATTGGAACGTGGTCCAGTGCCCTAAAGCCTGTGCATCATCAGCTCATGGTGGCACAGAGGAGCAAGGCAGCCAGCTGGGAACTGTCTTCTGCTCTGTTTTCTGCTGGTCTCACGTTCACTGCTACCCTGGGCTCTGTCTTCACTGGTGTTTCTTTCTCACCTCAGATTTGAACAGGGAGTTTGCTATTTCCTTTGCTTCATACTCAGTCTGCTACTGTGGGACCTGGCCCATAGTAAACACGAGTAATAAACAGAGAAGATGTTTTGAGTTCCTTTTTCTTTCTCAGAAGCTCAGGCCAGCAACCTGCTCTGCTCATCCCTGTTCATACCCAGAAACAAAGACTGACCCAGCAGACAGAATGGATGGAGTCTGCAAGGAAGCAGATCACCTGTAGTGATTCTTCAGGTCTCCCCTGCTCACTCACAGAGACTCCTTCCTTCCCCACCTTTCTGTCCTGTCCATGGAGAGCAGACATCCCTGTCTAAAAACAGACCGCTGGTCCTCCCAAGGTTTTCTGCTTAAAAATGTGCCAGACCAACAGAGAAGCAAACCCACTGAGTTCTGTGCTGACCTGGGTGACTGTCCTGGGTCCTGTAGCTCATCTGGCAGGGCTTGCCCATGACCTGAGCACTCATGACCATTGTGTGGGTCTGGAGAAAACCCAGACCTTGACAGAGACACTTTACTGTCCCAAGGCAGGGTGAGCCCCAGTGCCTGGAAGCCATACAGAGATGGAGTCAAGCAGGAGCAAGGGCACAAAAGGGCTGTGGGGCCAGCACACCTGACATGGGCGACTTTGTAGGGGACACTGCTGGGCACTGGCCACCGTGAGCCCCGGCAGCACCTCCAAAGCCTTCCTGTTCGAGGCAGCAGGGGTTGTCATGCCAGGCAGCTGCACTCCAAGCCCAGGGCTCCCTGACCTGCCTCTGCCCAGCTCCCAGACTTTGCTGGCTCCTGCTGCATCCTCAATCAAGCCATGGGCCTGGCCAGCCTCCTTTCCCATCCTCTCACATTTCCTGGCTCAGAGGAAGCAGCAGCAGATGTGTGAGCTGTTTGCTTTGTGCCGAGGCCGCACGGGAGTTACCTGCGCTCAGCCCAGACGCTCTGCTTCCAAACGAAACACAAGGACGAAGCCAAGACCATCGAAATTAGCCAAGCCTTGGTCACTACCAGCTGCCAGGCCAGCCCTGTCCCTGCACAGCGCAGAGCCAGGCAGCCACGCACTGGACACTCATCTGGGTGTGCCCCCGCAGCCCCCAGCTCTTCTGCAGGGTGCGCTCTCCCTTCAGCCTGGCCCCACACTCGCAGTCAGGAGCCCAGCCGCCATCTCCGATTGCATTTCCAGAACGCCTTCCCACACGGCGAGCAGCGCTGAGCAGGAAGGCACGGACAAGGAAAGAGGGGGGCCTCCCTCCGGGGGCTGCGCAGCCCAGACACCCTGCACATGCCTGGAGCTGCCATGCTCACGCGAGGACACTCAGCATCTCTGCTCTGACCCTGAGCCCATCCCTGACCCCGTCCCCATCTCTATCCCCAGCCCTACCCCATCCCAACCCAGCCCTGACTGGGACAGTATGTAGTGTTGCCCTGCATACACCAAACCCAAATCTCCCCTGACCTACATTTTCCTCCTCATTTCCCACTCACTTCTTCTGCCCAGACTTTCCCCTAATCCTGCCCTGACCTGTCCCCAGACCCCTGATCTCTGCCATCCTACACTTGCCCCTGCCCCACATGCCTTCTCTATTCCACACCTGGCCCTTGCTCCCACCCAATCCCTCCTTCCTGCCACACTCCTACCCCATCCCCTGTACTCACTCCCCAACAAGCCCCTCTCCAGCACTCCCACACCATCATTCACCTGCACACACACCCCCTATAGCCCATCCTCCCCAGCCCACATTCACACCCCCATGCCCCTGCAGTGTACCCTCAGGGTACACATAGACCATTCTTTCTTGCCAGCTCCGAATTTTCCTCCAGGATCACCTAGAGACCCTTTTTCCTGGCCAAGTCACAGGGCCTCCTCCAGCCTCATCTCCAGCCTTGACCCCAGAATTCCTGTTCTTCCCACCCCCTTGGGCACCTCTCACCAACCTGGTGCCAGAGCATCTCATGGTGCCAGCCAGACATCCCCATGCCCCACACCTCCAGCAAAGAAGGGCCCCCAGTGCCACTGGTGCTTGTCCCAGTGGACAGCCTGGATGCTGCCATGGTTGGCAGCGCCTCACTGCACCCCCACACCTGCTCTCATCCCAGCTCAGGCAGGTGGCATTACCTGTCCCCAGGAACCAGGGCTCTAGGGCCTGAGCTGCCACAGAAACACCAAACACAGGGAGCACAGAACACACAGAATCCAAATAGCACCGCTAGCTCATCACGGGGTCACAGAGCTTTAGGAGGCCCAGCAACTCTCCAGCTCCAGCTGCGACCTCTTGCCACATACAGGCTGGTGCAGCAGCACGTGACTCAGCTCATTAGCTTATCAGCATAATTAATGCTAATGCTCACAACCAGCCTTACCAGCACTGATTAACTTGGGCTAACGACCTCACAGGGGGAGAGGGAAGTTCGAAGCCTGGCTACAGGCAATTTCCCAGGGACAGTATCACGTTCCTTAGCCCTGTTTTGAGTATCCTGGCTGCAAGGTAGCTCCACACTGATACAAGCAAGGCCTGGCACAGCAGGACCCACCTCAAGAGAGGCCCACACCATGCTCTGCATGATGGGCAGCCTTGTGGTGGGCCTGATGTCAGTGGCATTGCCCACTACTTGCACACAAAAAGGATGTACATGACTTGGCCTCATTCTGGACTCACACCAAGTGTGGGGATCTGCCATTCCTGCTGCAAACGCTGCCCATCAAAGCCATGACACCCACACCAAACAGCCTGCAGTGGCACATCTCCCACCCCAAGCTGCCCACAGCCCTGGCTGTGCCCCTGCCAAGCTCTGGCCTCAATACCTGAACCTACCTGCAAGAAGCAGGTCCCAACAGGGGTGTTCTCCTTCAGGGACACATTGTAGAAGTTACTCCTGAACACTGGCTCATTGTCATTGACATCCTGCAAGGCCACGTGCACCACAGCTGAGGAAGAGAGGGCAGGGGTTCCCCGGTCTGTGGCCAGCACAGTGAGCTGAGGCTGAGGGTCCTTCTCATAATCCAGCGGGGCAGCAGTGGTGATGATGCCAGTGGCAGGGTCAATGGTAAACCAGCTGGAGTGGGTGTCACGGCCGTGCAGAATGCTGTACCGCACCTCCCCGTTGGGACCCTGGTCCTTGTCACGAGCTGTCACCTGCAGGACAAAGCTGCCGGGGTACACCACCTCAGGGATGCTCTGCTTGTACTCCTGCTGGTCAAAGAGCGGGGGATTGTCATTAACATCCATCACCTGGAGCACAAAGGCTGATTCTGCCCGGAGCGGGGGTGTTCCTGAGTCAGTAGCTGTCACGCGCAGATCATAGGAGTCTCTTTCTTCCCGATCCAGAAGTTGGTCCACACAGATCAGGTAGATGATGTTGTCCTTGGTAGTGAGGGCAAACTTGCCATCTCCTCCCTCCAGTGTGACATTTACATTGGAGTACTCTCCGTAGTCTGGATCGGACACAGAAATGCGTGCCACGTACTGTCCGGGCTGGGCTCCCTCGGAGATCTGTGGCGAGCCATCCTCACTCAGAAAGATGATAGTCATGGTGGGCTGGTTGTCATTGTAGTCACGCACATGGATAGTGACAAAGGCTGTGGTGACCTCAGGATGGACAGCCTTATCCCTTGCCTGCACCACCAGCTCATGCACCTTCCTCACTTCATAGTCCAGACCCTTGTTGAGCTTGATGACTCCAGTCCGGGCGTCAATGGTGAAGTACTGGTCAGGATCGCTCTGCCGTCGGTTGATCTCATAAATCACATCCCCATTGTCACCTTCATCTGCATCAGAGGCAAAGACCTGCAGGATGCTGCTGCCAGGTTTCAGATTCTCTGAAATGAGTGTATGATAGCGGCTCTGGTTGAAGCTGGGGGCATTGTCGTTGATGTCCTGAATGGACACATCCAGTGTCATCTGGGTGCTCCGGGGAGGAGAACCACCATCGTAGGCCTCCAACAGCAGGGAGTATGATGAACGGTTCTCCCGATCCAGAACGTTGCTGACCACCAGGTCCACATACAGGACCCCATTGGGTCCTCGACGCGTCTCCAGGCGGAAGGCCTGCCCCACATTCCCTCCCTTAATCATATAGCCTTGTGTGTTCAGGAGGCCACTGTCAGCATCAAAGGCTGGGTCCAAGGGAAACCTGCTGCCAATGGGTGTGTGCTCTGGGATCTGAAAGGTGCTGTGCTCTTTGGGAAATGCTGGGGCATGGTCATTGATGTCATTCACTTGGATGTTCACTTCTACCGTGATGCCCTCCGGGGTGACAGCAATGAAGCTGTAGTGGTCCCGAGTCTCCCGGTCCAGGACACGAGCTGTTTTGATGATCCCAGTATTCTCATCTATCCCCAAGTCAGTGGAGACGCCACTGCCTTCCTGTGCTGAGATGAAATACATGTAGGCACTAGTTTCAGGGGGTAGGCCAGCACTGATGTCCCCAATGATGGTGCCAGCTGGCTGCTCCTCATCTATTTGTAGATCCAGGGTGCCCAGGACAGCAGAGCACATCCCCGCTCTCAGGCCCCCAAGAATAAGCAGCTCCAGCAGAAGCATTGTTGACCTCTTCATTTGCTCCATGGCTGGCAATCAGCAGAGCAGAGGGTGGCTTGATCTCCTTTGCAGAGTTTGCTTTAATCCTGCCTGGAATGCAGACCAGAGGATACTGGTTAAGAGGGAGCAAAGGAAGGACAGAAAACAGCCCGGGGAGGGAAGGCCTGCCAGGTACCTGCTGCCCGATCACTGTCACCTGTCCCTCACAAGAAGCAAATGTGACAATATGTCAGAGACTGCCCAGAGCAAAGGCCTGGGACAGCACCTGAAGTCAGCCCAGCAGGTCACACCTGACAGTGCACCGAGGTGAGCAGCCAGGACCGTGTCACATGGGCGCTTCCTACATCCTCAGGTGCTCTTTCCAACCACTGCCCGCATGGCAGCGCTGGCATCAGCTGCCCCAGAGCAGCATGTCCCTGTGTCTTTAACAGCTGAAGGCTTCCTGTGAGCTTCAGAGCCTGTCTGCAAGAGGACAGAGGTTTTTAGGCAAACAGCAGCCTTGCATCTCTCCACTCTGAAAAAAGCCGGTCTCAAATTACGAGATAGCTCAGCGAGTCACTGGTTGAGACCCTACCCCCCACCCCCTCTCTCCCCAGCAGTGTGCCTTTTAGGACCTCAGGGAAATAGGTGCCAAAAACCCATGAAGTGCAAATCTGGTGTCCCTGGGAAGGAGCACAGAACTGGCGTGGGCTTCCATCCAGTGAACAATAAATCAAGAAGGATGTATTGCAAAGGATGTGCCCACAGCTGGGAATGCCCGGGCTAAAATCAGCCCCTGCTCATTGTTCAGGCTGGCACGGAGCTCTGTGGGTGCCCCAAGCCGGTACCATGGAGGGCGGCGGCAGTGCAGCAGGAACGCAGCGACTCCCTCCGAGCTGCCAGCGGCCCCGTCCCACACCCTCCGCTGCTCACTCCCCTCCTTTGTCTCCTCGCTGCTCCTTGCTGGCTCCGGCTCCTTCCCTCCCTTTCCCCGGTAACTGCATTTCATTGCAGCAGTGGGGGAGGGAGGCGCAGCCAGGCACAGCTCCTGCGGCACCGCGGCCGGACGCGGCGGACGGCGGACACANCCGCGGGCTGCCCGCGCCCTGCACGGCCCGCCCCTCCCGATCGCAGCCCGAATAACCCCGCGGCCGAGGAGCTGCTGCGAACACCAGCGCCAGCACTCGCTCAGCCCCAGCGAACGAGGCTTCGTGGTCTGCAGGGATGGCGGCAGCATGAGCTCACACTTGGACTCTCTTGAAAGCATTTGCTGCTGGTCCCATAACCACACTCAGGAGCTGCTCATGTCAGATGCAGGAGCAAGAACCACCCTGTCTTGGGGGATGGAGGTGGCTGGCAATGCCTCGCTTGGGGACTAAGAATATCAGCCCTTGACCAAAGAACCCCATGGCAGTGTTAACCCTTTCCAAGGAGATATATGATGGTAGACCTGAGTCCCCTTTCCCACCTCAGGTTACCTGTCTAGATTTTTTTTTTTCCCCTGTGGAAATCCCGGGTTTGTGACAGAAACAAAATAATTTAAAAGTATTTTCTACTCATAAAGAAATGTTTACTTCAGTGGGCATCCAGTCCGAAGCCTATCCACACATTCTGAGGTAAATCCACATGCTCTTCCTGCACTCAGCAGGTGAGAACCCTCAAAATGTCCTAGGACCTGAAGTGAAAAGAAGATATTTTGTGGACTGCGATCTGGGAATCTGCACAAACTCAGTGGTCCTAGACAGGTCTGCCTCTCTGTTGGAGCTAGTTCTAATTCCCCAGAAGGAGGGGTAACTGCCTACCCCCAGAACATGCAGTGCTGGGGGAATGGGGTCTGAGGTAGCTTCGGTGATGAGACTGCACCATTCCAGTGGTGCTCCAGGTGCTCAGGTCATGGGAAAGGCCAGGGCAGAGGGTTTAAAGCTTTGGCAGGAGCTTAGACACACACACAAAAAAAAAAGTGTAGAAAAGCAGGTAGAGGGCCAAGATTCCCTGGGGCAGCCTCAGTGACTAAGGACAGGATGGAGCTAACAGTTCTTGGGTAGTGTCTGGAAGAAATCAGAGCATAGACATGGGGAAAAGCCCACCTAGTTTGATAGTGATGATGCTCTTGAGAAGCCAGTGAGGTTTTGTGGGCTGCTGGGGGGAGGAGAGAAACTTGAAAAGCTTCTCTCTCTTTGGGGAGTGTGGAGAGCAGCTGAGAGCACTAGCATAACCAGGGAATAAAAAATAGGGTCCCTGGGCTGGAAAACTGGTGATGAAAGCCTGTATTGGCTTCTTCAGTTCTCCCCTCCCTGGATGCAATGGAGAAGTTTCACAGCAAGCCTGTCTTTCAGCAAGAGGTGCAACTGAACAGTCACTGGACTGCACGAGTCAGAGGGGGGCAGAAGCCATCCCTGGTACCAGCAGCCCCCCGTTACAATGAGGTCTGCAGGCTTGGGTCAGAGGGAAACAGCAGTGACCCCAGTGGATGCAGAGTCACCAAATCTGAACAGCTGCTTTCAGTTAGCTCAGTGCAGGGGCTGGCTTGGCCGGTCCATGTAACGTGAGCCGCACTGCCCTGCTCCCTTTCTGTCCCTCCCACCACCGGGCACCGAGATCCCTTGTGAAGAACGGCAGCAGCAGTCTCCGAACAAAACTGCCAGGATGAGAATCTCTTCACATAGGTCTTTGAGGTCCCGAGCCATAGTGAGAAGGTTGACAGGAAGGGCAGCTAAAATGGAGCGAGCTGTAACATCCATCTAAGCCTAGGGCGGACAGGTTGAGGCACCAGGGGAGCCCAGCCTACACACAGCAGATGTGTGACATTTTGAGAGAAAAAATATATGGAATTACATTGGGACCACTGTGTGCACCTTTGCCAGTGGCAGCCTGTGCCTTGTGTCAGCCACGAGAAAGGGGAAGTGGGCTCAGCAGCCCCAGCAGAGGAGCTGGAAAGATGGCACCCACTGTGCATGCCACAAACAGATGTCAGAGTGCTTGCTGTGCAAAGGCTCCATGAAAGCTGCAGATGCTGCTGATGCTGATGTCTGACATGAGAGGCCATGACTCGTGTAATGATGATTTTGAGACTTCAGTCCAGAAGAGAAAGCCCGTTTAATCTTTGCTGAGCAACTGGTCACTGACCTGGAATATGCTTTCCTCCTATACATCCACACGGATTCTCTCTCTTTAGATGATCTGCCCTTGGAACCGTGCACAGCCCTGACCTGCCTGCAGTGCAGCCTTGGGCTAACAACTCGCTTCCAGCCCCTACTCAGCCTACCACTACCTACAGCCGCCTCCTGGCTCTCCTACCCGCTCCCACCTGGGCCTTCAGCACCGGCACCGTTCTGCTCGCTCCCAGCCCAGCCGCACGGCCTCATGACCCTGTGATATGGGCCCCGAGCAGTCAGCATTGGCAGTGGCGACTTAAGCCCCCACTGCATCCTTGTGAACCCCATTTTTCTGCCACACTGGGGCTCCCCGCGGGCTCTCCTGTCTCTCAGAACGCATCCCTCACAAAGGAAAGTCTAATGAAATATTTCCGCGCCGGAGCCAATTCCCACAGTCCCAGTCTCGGGACACCCCCGCGCTGCATCGGCCCCTGCGGGACCGAGCCCATCGCCAAAGGCGCTGCGGGGCCTCGCCTGCCCCCCGCACACTGGAGCCCCGGGCCGTCGGGGCTCGCTCTCCCCTGGCGCTCCGGGCTGCCGGGACTCCCCGCCCGCCGCTCCCTGTCCCCGTCCCTGGCTCTCTCGGACGTCCCGCACCGGGC
>WBMY01001448.1:92956-134461 GCA_013397315.1 Donacobius atricapilla
GCCGGCGGAGCGCGGCCGAGAGGCGGCCCCGGGCGGGCGAGCGGGGCTGCGGGCGGCGGGCCGGTATGGCCGGGCACTGAGGGGTCGGGGAGCAGGATCAGCAGGACAGGGACAAAGGGCTGGACCTGGGGTACAGAAAGATGGAAGGAAACGGTGGGTGCCGGGAGCCCGAGAAAATTGGAAGGGGTTGGCAGGAGCGGGAGTGGGACGGGACCGGGCAGGGAGACGGCTGGGCTGGGTATGAAATGAGGCTGTGGGCGACGCTGGGGGCATGTGGGGACATGATCACAGGCCATTCTTTCCTCTCTACCACAGTTGCTTCTTCAGCACAACCCAGAGCTCAAGTACCTGTGACCTGTCAACACCTTGACTCAGGTCAGGTGCTCCTAAGGTCCAGACTGGAAGATGCTCACCCAATGTGCCCGTGCTAAAAGGACTGGGGCTCCATCACTCTATGCCAGGGAAAAAACCAAGAGCAATG
This sequence comes from Donacobius atricapilla, assembly GCA_013397315.1. NCBI lineage: Eukaryota > Metazoa > Chordata > Aves > Passeriformes > Mimidae > Donacobius > Donacobius atricapilla. The sequence continues at coordinate 93,438 of WBMY01001448.1, forward strand.
ACTGTCCAGGCATCTCCACCAGCAACTGACTCCTCAGCTTGGCTTGGCCACTCAGGCAGCTTTTCCCTGCTCCAGACAGGTCTCAGCAGTGTCTTTGTGTCTGCTGGAGCCATGCAGCCTCTAGGGCCAATAATCACTGCTGGACCTTCTTTTATTTCTTAGTGGAGAAACTGCTGTTGACTAGGGTCGGTTGCTAAGATCATCTGCTAAAGGCCACGGCTCAGTGTGCTCTGAGATGGTCAGATGGTCCTTACAATCTTGTGCCTGTTCCAGTTGCAACAACTCCGGCTTTGACTTAGCTATCATGTCTCTTATTTCTCTGACAGACCTTTAATGACATTTTGTGTGGAGTACAACAGCTCTCAATCTCCACGTGTGAGAAATCAGGCAAGGAAGGTGGGACTGGCACAGCTGAGTCAGAACCTGCTGGCCAAACTAAAGAGCAAGATGGAAACGCACAGGCAGTGGAAACAGGAACAGGTATCCTGAGAGGAGTAAAAGGACCTTGCCCAGCTGTGTAGGGGAATTGTGAGGAAGGCTAAGGCACAACTGGAGCTGACCTTAGTGAGAAATGCAAAGAATTATAGAAAGAGTTTCTACAGGTACATCAGTCAGAAAAGAAATGTCAAAGACAGTGTACCCTGCTGATAAACATGACTGGCAAACTGGTAACAAGGGATGAGGAGAAGGCTGATGGGCTCAGCCATGCTGGGCAGGATCGTTGATCTGTTGGAGCACAGGAAGGCTCTGCAGAAGGATCTGGACAGGCTGGATTGATGGGCTGATCACCTGATGTGTGACATTCAACAAGGCCAAGTGCTGGGTCCTAGACTTGAACCACCACAACCTCAGGCAGCACTCCAGGCTGGGAACAGAGTGGCTGGAAAGCTGTAAAAGGATCTAGGGGTGCCGGTTGACAGTGGCTAAGCACGAGACAGCACGTGCCCAGGTGGGCAAGAAGGCTAAGGGCACCTGGCTTCTGTCAGCAATAGTGTGCCCAGCAGGACCAGAGCAATAATTCCTCCCCTCTACTCCGCTCTGAAAAAGCTCCACCTGGAGCACTGCTCCCAGCTCTGGAGTCCTCAGTACAGGAAAGGCAGACCTGTTGGATTGATCCAGATAAAAGCCCCCCAAATGATCAGAAATGTGGAGCACTTTTCCCCTTGAACTGGGATATGGTGAAGCCACATCTGGAATCCTCTGTACCTTTTTGTCTCTCCCTGTTCAAGAGGGATATTGAAAAACTGTAGGAGGTAGGTAGTGGTCTGGGACATCTGATCAATTTGTAGCACGACACTGAAGAAGCTGGGTTCTCTTGGTCTGGTGATGCTTGAGCAGCAGGGCTGTTTAACAGCACCCTGCTGCTATCTCAAGGCCAAGGTACAAAGATGATGGAACCAAATGCAGACAGTAGCACAAAAACAGTGACCACACTTACACCTCGAGAGATTCAGAGTGAAGATAAGAGAAAGTTTTTTCACTGGGAGAGTAGTGTAGCACTGGAAAAAGCTACTCATAGTGAATCTCATACCCTTGAAAATTTCCAAGGCTGATCTGATCTGGTATCGTTGATTGTCTTCACATAAGAGGTTGGATTATTCAATTCTGGACACCCCTGTTAACCACAGGACTGTCTACTATGAATTGATGAATTTAATTCCATTTCTGCTACTCCTTAATAATAGCTTTTTGCTTTTATGATGTCCCAGTCACCCTCTATACTCACAATGCCTCTTGACTTCATGTCACTGAGCTACCTTATCCATGTACCTTTTTTTTTCTAAGATCTTTAGTGAAAATTTTGAAATAGGTGAGCTCTAAAACGGACTTTGAAAAGACTGCATTTCCTCAAGCATAAAACTCATAATTTATTGTTTTTTTTTTTTTTGCCAGTCTTCCACACCTTAGAGTTTTCATATTAATATCTGTATTCTTCAGTTGAGTAAATAATTTTTCATGTGTTACTACAGCACTGCAGTTTAGATAGTCTGCTCAACCAAAAGGTTGATCTGGCCCCAAAAAAACCACTTATCAAGGTGTCCGATGTGCTATTCTGGCATAATTTGGCAAAATCACAGAATCGCAGAATATGCCGAGTTGGAAAGCATCCACAGGGATCATCAAGACTAACTGCTGACCAGCTGCTGGGCTTGCCCAGCACCATCCCCAAGAGTCACACCGTGTACATGAGTATTGCCCAAATGCTCCTTGAAGCCTCTGTCAGGCTTGGTGCTATGACCACTGCTGTGGGTTCCAGTGCCCAGTATGTTCCTAATACCCAACCTAAACCTCCCCTGACACAGCCTCAGGGCATTCCCCCAGGTCCTGTCACTGGTCACCACAGAGATCCGTGTTTGCCCCTTCTCCCCCTTCATGAGGAAGTTGTAGACAGCTTTGAGGTCTCTTCTCCAGCTTGAACAGACCAAGTGTCCTTAGCTGCTCCTCACATGGTTTCTCTCCTTCACCATCTCTTGCCCTCCTTTGGAGTTTCTCTAATAGTTCAGTATCTTTCTTACACTGCAGTGACCAAAACTGCACACAATATTCAAGGTGAGGCTGCCCCAGTGCAGAGCACAGTGGGACAATCCCCTCCCTGGCCTGGCCAGCCACGCTGTGCCTGATGCCCCCAGGACAGGGTTGGCTCTCCAGGCTGCCAGGGCACTGCTGACACACATTCAGCTTTCTCCTGACCAGGACCCCCAGGTCTCCTTCCACGACTTTGCTTTCCAGCATCTCATTTCCCAGCCTGTATGTACATCCTGGATGCCCCATTCTAGGTGCAGAACCAGGCGCTTTCCCTTGCTGAACTTCACTGGGCTGGTGATTGTCCTGTCCTCTCATTTGTCCAGGTCTCTCTGCAAGGCCTCCCTGCCTTGGAGGGAGTCAACAGCTCCTCTCAGTTTTATATCAACAGCAAACTTGCTTAGTATCTGTTCCATTCCTGCATGCAAGTAATTTATGAAGATGTTGAAGAGCACAGGGCTTATCACATTACTGCCATTTTTTCAAATTATCATTTCCCTTTAAAATCTGCTTTGAATCCTTTATAATACTGCAAACAATCTGCATTTTCCTAGGTCATTCCCATCAGTCCTTCCCTCAGTGCCAATGATTCTGTTAGTCCTTGGCCCCATGGCATTATCCCAGATCATCAAACAACCTTCCTCTCAGACTTGCAATTGGTTCTCAAGTGCTCCCTCTACTCAAAGATAGAAATTAGTGGATTCCTTTTGGTCTTCTAATAAATTCTAGTTTACTGGATATTCTGGGAGCAACTTTGCAAGAGAGAGGAGAACAGACCCACATGATGTGCTTGGACATTGAGAGAGGCCTTCCACAGTCATTCTGATGTGCATATGTGGACTGGTACAACGAGGTTAAGCCAAGCTGGGCTTTGTGAGACCAACTGTGACACAGAAGCAAGAGCAGAAATATGCTCTTCACCTACTCAGGGCAGACCATTACTGGTAGTTGTATTTAATCAGTGCTTTGGTGGACTCCCAAATTTGAAATAATGAGATAAAATACGGCTCGGCTGAGATGAGCACAGAAAATACACTCTCTGCGTGCTCCAAGAGGTGCAGGCCAACAAGGTGGGATGCCATGATACCACCCCTCAGGATGCTGTTCTGCCACACCCCATGAACCCTGAACCCAGAGTCAGGTACATCCCTACCCAGACTGGACTTGCATGTTCCTGTCCTCATCCCTCGCAGGTGGGGAGTGGTTGGGCAGTTTGGCTCCTTCCTGCTAGATGGCAGCTTGCTCCCAAAGCAGGCAGGAGTCACCTGGCCCATAGCACAGCAGGACTGAGCTCACTGCTCAGAGGCTTCTGCTTGTGCAGGCTGAAGTCTGGCTCCAAGTCCCAAACAGGAAATCCTTCTAGGATGTGCTCAGGCTCTGATTCCCGGATGTTTGCAGCAAGCAAAGGCTTCCTCCATGCAGAATGGAGGTTAAAAATAAAATAAGGCACCTGCTAGGAACATACATGGCTGGGGCTGGAGGGAAAGTGAGGGGACAGCTCTCCTTAAGAGAGGAGAAAGTATTTTTCATGTGAGATCTCAAGTTTGTCTCTGCCGTTTGGAATTCCCTTGAAATCCATGAAAGAGAATCCATTAAATTAATGAATAGAGAAAGAGTTGCAGGATCATTCCACCTACAAATGGAGCTGGTACCTCAGCTGTGCAGCTCTGTATCCATAGCCAGGACAAGAGGAAATGCTTCTGTGAGCTGCTTCTTGATCTAACCCAACTAGAGAGCTTTGAACCTCACAGTGGAAGAGTTCTTCTGCATTTCCTGCCTGTCTGGATGGACACAGACCTCCTGTCACACAAAATTCTCACAATAGGCATATTTCTGTGCCACAGGGGCTGTTCTTGAAGCCCTAAATGTAAGGTCCTCTCCCTGGGCTGCATGTGATGCGTGCTTTTAAGGTAAAGCAGGTAGAATTCAATTTGTTGGTGAGAATGTTTACACTCTTGGAAATTTGATGAAGCTCTGGCAGGTATTTTCCAAACAGTAGAGGCAGGTTTTAAACAGAAGAAGAAAGATCTAGGGCTGTCAGATGATTCATTCCCTCACCTCAAAGAGGCTTCAGCTGAACTCAGGAGCACCTGCCATACTTTGCAGATGTGCACCTAGTTAGTTCTAAAAGTCCACCCATAATGAAGATTTCATAAACCTGCCAATCTATTCAGTGCTAAGTTTTATACACTATTATTTAAATGTTATTTCTTGTACTACCAGTCATGAACACTAGAAGTAGATTGTTCTCTTTGCAACTGTCCTTTACAAATCAAGGTGGTCATCATATCTTTTCACTCTTCTCCAAGCTAAATTGTCCAGAGCATTTGCTCTTTCCATATTGCATTTTCTGAACCTCTAATTGTCTCCTCTGGATGTTCACAAATTTTTCTGCATTCTCTGGAGTGCACTGGCTAGTACTGGACACAGTCTGTGGCTGTGGGCCTGATGACAGCAAAGCAGAGCCAGAAATGTCTGTTCGTGCATCCTGCAAATCATATTCCTGTTTTTACCATCTTATATGATGTTATTTGTTTTTACAATATGCCCTCAGCTGATTCATATTCAACCTCCAGGTCCCTATAAACCAAACCGTATAGACTGTTTCTCTCAGTCTATCTGTACAGTATATTATTCCTATTAAGCAGATAAACTTCCAACCAAGGAACAATAATAATATTTTTAAAATTTCTGTCAATGTTTTTAGTATCTTGACTAATGACATTCAAGGAAATATAAACTGACTAAACAGGAGGAGACAGAACATCAGGGAAATTCTGTCACTGCAGCTTTAGTGATGCAAACTTAATGTTCAGTATTTATAAAGACTTTAGAAAACTCAAAATGGCCAGAGAAGAGTCGTAAGAATGAGTCAGGATCCAAGGAACAAGGTTCCATGTAAAGACTTTTACTAAGATTTTAAAAAGTAATGATTTCTAAGGATCTCTAAGAATGAAAAGTTTTATTTTTTTCAATAATAATGATAATAATAATAATCTAGCAAATAAAGGTGTAACAGGGGCAATACTGGGCAACTGAAGTTACACAAACTGAAAGGAGAGAGCAGTCATTCAGTGGAGGGAGGAATTAACCACTAGAATAACCATGAAAAAGACGTAACAGATTCCTAGCAGCCGAAGTTGTACATCTTGGCGAATAAAGGTGCTGGGCCAGCTCAAACGGACCACGCTTTTGGCCAGCAAACCTGACCCCTGAGACCACTTCCAGCCCGGTGCTCTCCAGTCCGACCGGCCCGCGGCCTTTCTCCAGGGGCAGAGCCGTGTCCCCGAGCTGCCCCGAGCTTTGCGAGCCGCAAGGCCAAGGGCAGCGTCCGGCACCGCGGGTGTCTCCGTGCCCTCGGAACCGCGGGCTGCCTGCCCCGTGAAACCCTCCCCACAGGGGCGGCGGAACCCCGGCACGCCGAGGAATCTCTGCACGGCAAAAGGGAACGAGATAAGGACAAGGACAAGGAGGAAACCGGCTCGTATCCGTTCATCTGTGAGCCGAGACAAAACTGAAACGAGCATTTCCAAGGGCGAGCCGGCTGGGCCCAGCCCCGTGCTGCTGACTGCTCCGCTTCCTGCTCTGGCTTCCTCCATTCTCCTCCTCCGAGGTCTCCCCCTCCGCGTTTGCAGCAGGGTGACCTCATTTGGCAGCAGCTCTGCCAGGAGCGCTGGCTGAAGCGCACCTCTCACCGGTGCCTCTTAGAAAGCTGCTTGCTAAGGCCTGCACTTCCTCCCTGCTAGCAAACAAGTCTCCTTCTGTTCCCCTGAAAATCAGCTGGGAGGAAGCAAGATGGGGGGGTGGTTTCCGAAGTGCTGCGGGCTGTGATTACAGACACAGCCTCGGAATCCGCGCACTGCGGGCAGGGGGCTGCAGGGAAATCCAGGTTATTTTTGCCTGAGGCAACACGTGCCTTTGGTCAGCAGTGTTCGCAAAACAGGTACAAGCCTGATAGCAAAGGGCCTGCTGATTGTGGCGAAAGAGAGATAACAATCTGAGAATTACCCCTTCCTAAAGGACATGGCTTTTGCTTTGGAGGAGTTTTCTATATATAGTGAGGTGATTATTTCAGAATGGAAAATGTTTGTTCAGGAAGGAAAGGCTCTGAGATCAGTAGAGTCAAATCTCACCCACATGCTGCTGACTCCATTGGGTTCTTCTGCCCAGCAGCAGGGACTCGGGAGAATTCTGCAGGGATGAGGGTACTGTCCAGGAATTACTCACTTGCACCAAATCTCCCTACGCTTAAGCTTTGGTTCAGGCTCTGGTCTGCCATGGAGTGGCAGGTCTGAAGTAAGATCTGATGTTTTCTCCAGGAGAAAAAAAAAAAAAAAGCAGATGGCGTGACCCTCCTTTTCCCTCTGACAAACCATGTTTATCATCCACAACTGTTGCCACTGGGATGCAAGGACGTCCCACAAATACTCTGGACTGCAGATGCCGGCAGCAAATGGGAGCAGTGCCACACTGACCAGACAGTCTGTGCAGAATATGCTGCATGAATATATCAGATACCACAAATAGGCATGGGGAGTTGTCTGTGCAGGGGATCGTGAATGCACACGCAGACATACAGACACACAGACACAGACACACAGACACACACACACACACACACACAGACACACAGACACACAGACACAGACACAACACACACACANACACACACAGACAAGGACCGCCAGCCCAGAGGAAGGCAGAACGAACTGGTATGGTGCAGCTCCATCTTGTGGGAATTAATGTCTGACACAATCCTCATCTCCTGAACATTAGTTATCTGTGGCGTAGCATTGCTTATGAGTCTCAGGCACTGACCAGTGTACCTGCTAAATGTATCATGTTTGATATTGAAAAAAAAAACCCCAATATAATAGATTGTTACCTTGCAGTTTAAACTGCTGTGATGCATGTAATTTGACAAACATGTGACCATTAGGTAACACCACATGATCTAATCCGAGTCACAATCCCAAAATATCCCATAGGTTAAAAGTGCACATATGGGCCTACCATTCACTTTAAAAGTTACTCAGTCCTCCATCTTAAATCCAAGCCCTGTTGCTCCTCCAACAACAGAATCAGGCTACAAACCACCACTTTGCTGATCCTGTTGTACATAACCTAAAGGACCATAACTAATGCAGAAGATGGAAGAAAATTTGGTTTATGAGTCAATTTAATGATTCTTAAATATCCAGAAATAACTCAGGCCACTAAGAGGTGCTGTGAGATGAGGGAAGGGACAGGTAACTCAGGAGGAATATAGAGCTGTTATCCAAGCAAGCAGAAAAGGGGTAAGGAAAACCGAAGCCCACATGGAGTCAAATATGGCAAGAGATGTGAAGTGCAATAAGAGAGGCTTCTGCAGATATGTCTGTAGCAACAGGAAAACTAAGGAAAACATGTCTGTAGCAACAGGAAAACATGACCAAATGGGGCAAGCACCCCAATGATGAAGGACATGGAATAGGAACCTTCAGGGATTGCGGACCTCTGAGACCAAAGGGAAGCTTGAGAGGAAGGAATATATACCTTCAGTGGAGCAGACTGACGTAGGGGCCCCTTTTAACAGAGACCTGAAATGAAGAAGCCATGGGTAGTGAAGGAGCTGGGTAACATCACTTTGGGGCCACTCATGATCTTCTTTGAGAGGGCATGGTGATGAAGGGAGCTTCCTGATGGCTGGAAGAAAGCAAATATCACTCCTATCTTCCAGAAGGGCAAAAAAGAAGATCTGGGGAACTACAAGACAGTCAGTCTCAGCTCTGTCCCTGGAAAGGTGATGGAGCAAACCTTCTTGAAAAGCATTTCCAAACACAGGAAGGTACAAAGGTGATTAGAAGTAATTAGCAAAGGTTTTAGCTCAGTTGGTGAGAGCATGGTGCTAGTAATGCCAAGTGGGTTCAATCCCTGTATGGACCATTCACTTAAGAGGTGGACTTAGTGATCCTTGTGGGTCCTTTCCAGCTAAGAATATTCTGTGATTTGTAAGGAGAAAATCATGCTCAAGTATGCCAATAGCCTCCTACAAGATGATTTAGGGTAGGAGAGGAGATCAGCAGGTGTTGGTGGCTCAGCTTTAGTAAGCCCCTAGTCAGGAAGGATAACCACAGTTACAATTCCACAGTGATTTGGATTGAGAGGGACTTAAAAATCATCTAGTTCCAACTCCCCTGCCATGGAGAGGGACACTTTTCACTAGACCATGCTGCTCCAAGCCGCATCCAAACTGGCCTTGAACTCTTCCAGTAACCAGAGGGGTTAAACCCTTCTCACATCACCTTTATGAACACGCGCATGGGATATTTTTTCCTCCTTTCATTTAAATTGAATGACACCTTAGGTAGCTGCAGAGAATGTCAGTTGCACAGCTAGGGCACAGAACCACTGATTTTAAAGTCAGGGTGTTAGTTTCGCTTTAAATATTTTTTTTTTCCGCAAGCTGTGGTGTAATTTTATATTTAATGTTTCAAAGTTTGTGATACTCTTCTCCTTTATGATATTCTCTTTGATGACCAAGAATAGGGTCCCAGCTATTACTCAAGATGGAAGTCTTTGGCAGCCACTAATTTGTCACTGGGTCACAAGCTCACAAAGCAGACAAGGTACAATTTCCAGTTCATAGCATTTATACTTGCCTGCCTTACAAAAGCTAAAAACTTTCCAGAAGCTCATCAGGCAATACTATAAAACCTTCCTGATGGGCTCTACTGGCAGTGTGCATGAGGTGAGGGATACAGTAAGAAAGATGTAAAAACTGGGACATATCTATAAATCAAATTTATGTAATGCCAAGTATCTTCAAATAAGAAGATCTGCTTCCAAACAATAACTCCTCCTCATGTGGTCTTTCTAAAAGAATCCGGTCAGAGTATTAAACCCTGACGACTGACCAAACAAGCCAGGAGTTTATTTTCTCAACTGAGGGCCCACTATAAAACAGGGGAGATAGAAAATCTGGATGGATTGCATTTCACCCTACAGCAGTAGCTGCAACTACTGCTTGTGCATGAAGAGCTCTCTCAGAAACCACAGCCAAGCCCGTTTGCTCCGCAGCCTCCTCCTCCTCTTAGACCCCCCCCCAGCAGTATCCACAGCTCCCTTAGGGCAGTCCTGCCCCCAACACTCTGCTGTGCCACGCGGCTGGAAGGTTCAGCATGCTGGCCAAGGGGTCTCCGGGTGCTCCCTTCGTAGCAGCAGCTCTTAGTGCAGTGGCCCTTCCGTACTCTAATTCCCATTCTGTATTTGAACAGGCTGAAATTGCAACCAGTTTTGCTTGTGTAGTCGCTGTTGTTGAACTGAGGCCCAGTACTGGGCTGTCCTTGGCTAAGGCATCAGACTTCCCTGTATGAATAACTACTTGAAAAAGGCAATAGAGAGAAACCTAGAATCCACAGAAATGAAAAAGCTGATTTCTGTACCTGGGAAGCGTGGTGTTAACAGCACAGGTGCAGGTAGGGTGTGGAAATGCTCATTTCTCTGATGGAAACTATTGGAATTTAATTTTAATTAGATTCTTACATTGTCTCTGCATTCCAGAATGGACAGAATGGGCATACATAAGTGCAGCAATTGATAATGGAAACATTTTTTCATCAATTCTACCATATTAGAGCAGAAATATGTGGTAAATATCCCATGCAGTAGATATATTTAGGAGAGATTTCTTTAAGTGTTTTGAACAATTACCGGTCTGTTAGCTTGAATGTAACAGAATACAAAACTGGCCTGGATGCAATCTGATAAAACAGACCAATTCAGCTCAAAAGCAGGATACATAATTTAACAGCCCAAGAAAGTAACAGTATGAGCTACTTAACTAATGGTGGTGTAAATTTCTGGTGGCTGGTAACTTCCCAGCGAAAACATGTTTGTGAGGGGCTTTGCTTTGGGTTTCTTTTTGGGTTTTGTTTTAACTTTTTGTTTGTGTTTTGGTGGGTTTTGTTTGTGGGTTAGGGGCTTCTTTTCCTAATATATGTTATTAACTCAAGGAAAAGATATTTCAGTGAAGTTCTATGGCATGTGTTTTACAAGATTCACAGTACTCTTTTTGTCGGTATGGGATTTATGACTGCTAGCAACTGCATTGCAGTCATTTAAATCCTACAGTTCTGAAGATAAAGCCCACAGTTACATGTGCATTTAGACTGTAGATCTTATAACTGCAAGACATCATTAAACAAAAGGATCAAGAAGATTCAAGGATTAGTGTTTTCCAAGGATAAAAATATTCAGTGTTACATTATCATGGATTGCAAACGAGAAACCCAACCTTAATTATGTGAATGTCTCTGCTATGTCAAATCAAAATCCACCCTCTTTTAGTTTAAAACCATTATTCCCTGTCCTGTCACTACAGGCCTTGGTAAAAAGTCTCTTTGTTTTTCTTACACGCTCCCTTTAAGTATTGAAAAGCTGTAACAAGGTGTCCTTGGAGCCTCCTCCTCTCCTGGCTGAAGACCCCCAGCTTTCCCAGCCTGTCTCCACAGCAGAGGGGGTCCAGCCTTTGCACCATCTCTGTGGCCTCCTCTGGACTCCCACGAGCAACTCCACATCCTTCTGCTGTTGGTCCCAGAGCTGGGGGCAGTCTGACCTGGGCAGAGAAGGGGAGAATTGCTTCCCTGGACCTGGACCCGATCGATTTTCTAGGCTGCCAGCACACGCCCCAGGTTTCATCCACTGGCATCCCCAGTCTTGGCAGGACTGCTCTCAACCTCTCCATCCCCAGCCTCCAGTGATCCTAGTGGTTGTCCCACTCCAGGTTCTGTGGCTCCATAATGAAGGCAAAATATGATCTTAAGCAACTGAACATTCTCCATTCATCCTGGATCTGACAAACCTAAAAAAGTGTTCAAAGTAAAATCCTGTGAGCAGGGTGCGCAACAGTAGAGGAATCAGAAAAATCTGTGTTGTTTTTTAATCTGAGCAGGGATGTTCAGATGACATTAGGAAGCATTTAACAGAAAGGTTGGTCAAACACTGTAACAGACTTCCTAGAGAGATGGTCAATGCCCCAGGCATGTCAGGGTTTAAGAGGCATTTGGACACTGTCCTTAATGCCTTAAAGCTTTTAACTTTTGGTCAGCCCTGAAGCAGTCAAGCAATTGGACTGGATGATCCGTGTGGGTCCCTTCAAAGTGGAACTATTCTATTCGAATATAGAATAAGAATAATATCTTCTGGTTTCATTACTGTCAAAGGTGAAAGACTCTTCTTAGCACTTTCCCAGGCCTGTTCCATCCTGTGTCCAGATCTGCAGTTAGAAACTGCAGATATTCAACATCACTCACCTACGAAACCCTGGGACCAGCAGTGGCTCTAGCAGCCTCTGTCACAGCCACAAGAAACATTATCCTTCACCTATATTACACACAGCTGCAGATCTTCTGTTTTATTTCTACAATTGATTATTTCTCAAATAAAGAAGCAAAAAATAAGGGTTAAGTGTTGCTTACAGAAAATTAGCACATCTCACAGCACTTACTTTGTGCCTGAGTGATTTTGTGCATCACAGGTTTTATGTTCACTCTGGCTGTCGCCTGTAGCCTTGGAGACTGAGATACAGAGGCCACTGTGCTGCAAAGTCACTACTTGTTGTACAAACACCACCTACAAACTTCGTCTTCCCTTCTAGAGCAAACGATTAGTCACATAAATTCTTTGGAATTCTGCACTTGAAAACCTCAGAGTGTGTTACTTGAGACTACAATAACAAAATAGGTAAGAAATTTCTGCATTAGTGATGGGGAGAAGAAAGAGAAGAATAAAACAAGACAAACAGAAAGAAGAAGTTATTTCCAGCTCCTTTCCTGTGGCAGGAAGCAGAGAGGTCTTAGAAAGAAACAATTAAACACAGGAGGAGGAAATTGTTTGAGGAATGAGTTAAAACAGGTCAAATTCACCTGAAATGAAGGACAGGGGAATAAGCCAGACTTTGAACCTTCCCATTTTAAATCAGGAAGATGGCAAAGTGAAAGTGGGAGGAACCAGTGCAGGAGGTGAAGGAGATCCTAGAAGTCTTTAAAGGCTGAGGATTTTCAGGGTTTAGATTATAATGGAAGAGAAGGAGAAAATTAATCAAGGGTAGTGAACATCCGAGCATGAAGAGAATTAGCCAGTGGAGAAGTGTGAGCCACAGCTGAGCAGAAAAAGGGAAAGAGCCAGAAACTGAAAAAAGAAAGGCTGGCAGGGTAGATCTGATGACAGCAACACGAAAAAGCTGAACACAGCACTGCTCAGAAGAGGAGAGGAAGCAGGGTAGAGGGAAAGGCAGCAATGGAAAAGCAGCAGTGCAGCACTCCCCTGGCACCTGACACAGTTCAAACAACATAAGTTATCAATTTAGACCTGAGAAATGTCAAATAAAGGCATTGAAGCCGCTAAAGGACTAAGGATGTAGAGAAGGAGACCATGAAAGTGCCAGAGACAATCCATTTCTTACAGAATGCCTTTCAGAAACAGCAGGAAAAGCAAGGTGATCTTAAAATTAGCAACATGACCAGTTGAATAAGCAGAAAAGATGGAAGGAAATATTAATCAAATTAAGGAGGACATGAGGAAGCAGCCGCTCTTGCAAATGGATGAAGAATTTAAATTTATACTTACCATGGGAAAACAAAAACAAGGCAGAGAAAGGATCGAGCAAAGGCAATAGGAACCACTAACAGATAAGGGTAACAAGATGGAGAAATAGCATCAGCAAGATGGGAGGAATAAAAAAGTAAGAATGGCACATAAACAAGAACCCTCTCTCAAAGTATTTGAAAAATACTAAGCAGACCATTGTCATAGGAGGACCTCAGGGTGCAGGACTGTACCAGAGGAAAAGTGCATGATTGCAGGAGAAGGCATAAAAATTAAGACTAAACAGAATTTCAAGAATATATTCCTAAGGGTTTGTTAAACTATGGGTGACAGCAGGAAAAGTACTGTAAGTTATAAGTATTTCTTAACAGTCCACAAAGCTACAAATTTAGGAAAATGTATAAAAGGCAAAAATCTTCAGTCACCACTCCACCAAGGACTCTTTCCCACAGGATTAGAATGTGCTCCATTCCTGCAGTCCTCTGCCCTGTGACAGACTGGATCAGGACTGCACTGTTTATCAACCCCTGCAACTGCCAGCAAACTGTCTGCTCTGCACTGGTGACAGAAAATTAAAACCTTCCTTGGTGATGCTTTCTCCACTCAGAATAGAAAGTGCCTTCCTCTCCATTAAGAAACCCATTCCCAACCCAAAACAAAGGCTGGAAGTTTCTGGCAGCTACAGATCTCACCACAAGAAAGCAGGGACCAGCACAGTTTATATTGTTTCCTCCCTTGCCATCCATGTGGGGGGCCCCAAAGTGATGACATTGTGGTTCAGATGCTATAAGGCCAAATTCATAGACCAGAGACTCCCTGGAGACTGAGTAGATGCCTGTGTCAGGTTAGGAGATCCTGGAAGCAGAAATAATAGCAGGATGAAACTGAAAGAACGAGATGTTGCAGAACAGGGAGTCAGAACACTGAAGAGGGACTTTCCCTTTGCTCTTCCTGTTCATCTAAGCCTCCTGGGAATAAACTGATATATGTGACTCTGGTTTAAATATCATGTGGTCAGGGAGTTCTAACTTGGGGAAAGCAGCACCACATCTGCTGACAAACATTACAATACTGGTGATCCTTGAAACGCCAGGAAACTGGTAAGAAATAACCTGCCAGCAGAGTAGAGTCATGGTGTGGCTGGAAGCTTGACAAAATCTGCTCACAGTCTAAATACAGATTGGATTTTGTTTTCTGAAAGTCTTGTTGTAGACCCATAACCTCTGAATATAGGGGAGACCTCAAACCACAATTCCTTTCAACTCGTAACCAAGAGGGGTTTGAAATGCTGATCCCAGAACACTGACATTGCACCAGTAATCATTTTTAATGAAAGAAACGTAACGAATGCCAATCCTTCTCGCAGTTGAATTAGGTAATTATTAGTCTCTTTCAGCTGTTCTATATACTTTTTCATTCATGCTTCAAAACACCTTTTGGTCGAGCTGTTTCATTAAGGTGGAACCTCTGCTTTGTTGGTCACCCAATGCAATCACTAATTCCTTTAATTCCTGCTTTCCAGGACACAGACTCCAATCTGTACCGATGGACTTCTCTGTGGCACTCTCCTAGAAACAGCTCTACTGCTGACAGTCATCCACTGGAAAATTAGCAACAGAGTTTAAGTCAAAAGTTGATTAATTACTGCTCCGTGTTTAATCAGCTCTTCATGTACTACTGACAAATGTTGCACAGACATATCTTACTTCTCTCCAATGTGTCAAAAAGAAATCCTTTTTTTTTCCTTCATGCTTTTCCCCTTGGAGGTATGAAATTTGGTCTTGTCCCCATTTTACAGACAGGGAATTGAGACAGAGGTGAGGAGGAAACAATGAAAAAGCCACATTTTGGAAAGCTTTCAAGTCACCAAAGTAACTGTGAAACAGTCAGTCTGTAACTTGTGCATTTGGAGAGAAGAACAACGCAGGGTCTTCATCTCCTAAATACGAATGGAGCTCTGAAAGGCTTGAGTCTGCTGATCAAAGCAGCTGCAGGAACAGCGCCCCAAACACCAGGTCCCTAAACACAGGCATAAAGGTTACTTTTGGAACTTCAGCTTCCCTCAGTGGAAGTTAAAGGCTCCTGTCTTGCTCAATAACTCTTTGAAAAAAATCCAAACTGTACAATAACTCAAACTGCAGTCCAGCCTGTTCAGAGAGCAAAAGTAAATCGAGCCAGTGTTTCAAGGCCTCTGAACAGCACAGATACATCTGTAACGCAGCAGCACATGCAGTGTTGGTTTATCAGGAGTACCATGCCATGAGTACAACCCATGTTTATTCACAAAATGCAGAGAATCACTGAATGTAAATACAATAGATGCATTTGGCAACGTGTCCTTAAAATAGGGAAAGCAGCAGGTAGCACAGCTCTGTGGTAGGTGAGGAGATGAAGAGCGCTTGCACTGAGCAAAAGGAAGGCAGGTGGAGGTCGGCATCCCTTGATGTGGAGCTTATGAGTGTCCTCCTGCAAGAAGACATAATTTTCAAAGCTCTAGTAATTTTTCCAAAATTGCTGATTCCAGGGTCTAAAGTCAAGCTCTTGTCCTTCAACATGAAATGGATAACACAAACTTTAAGAAGTTCTGAATTATTAACACATAGATTTTAAAAGACCACAATATTTCATAAAAATAAAACAGGGAAGCAAAATATTCTGGGATAGCAATGTACCTCCACTGGTGGTATTCCAAACAGGCATAAATTACATTTCTCGGAAATGTACATTGGCTACAGAGTCAATGGCAGTCATCATTCCCTCTGACAATATGTGGCCAACCCTTCCACTAGTCTGTCCAGGGCTAATACTGTAGTATCAAAAAATTTCACAAGACATGTCATTTTCGTCCAATAAATATCAGCACACTGGTACTTCCCCCAGATCCTCTGGTCCAAGTTCTCTGCAAAACAGAAACAACAGAAAAACAAACCCCCCATCTTCAACATTCCTGTTCACCACATTTCCTCAACTGTTGATTCACAAATCTACGTCATTATAATACCAGTGCAAAACCTATCCCTCCAGGCTAATAGTTTAGCACATCCATTTCTCACTTCCTCCTTCTCTACTGCAGTCTCCACAAGGCAATAAAACAAACCACTCTTGAAAGTCCTCATAACTGTTTCCCACACTTCCTAACTTCTGTGACAAGACAGAGGATGATTGTTTCTTCTCTCCACTTCTGACATCACTGCCATTATATCTAAGGATATCTTCTAAAATTCCTTTCTATCACTCTTTTTGATGGAGACAAGATTCCAATGAACATCAAAGAATGAGAAAATCACAGTATTTTCATTGTTAGTGATGGGGTTTTTTGGAGATGTTTACATTCATAACAATGACCAGGAAGCAAGTCTCCTGTGATTGCATTCAGTGATCAAGCCTAGGTGGATGAGGTTTTAAGCAACTGGGTCTAGTGAAAGATGTCTTTGCCCATGGCAGAGGGGTGCACTAGGTGATTCTTAAAAGTTTCTTCCAACCTAAACTATTCTGTGATTCTGTGACTGTATCTTATTTTATTAATCACAGCCTTCTTGATGACACAGATGTATTTTGTGCAGTATTTATGTCGTACACTCATGGCTTCCATGTGCATAACTCACAAGTTGTGTTGTTTATCTCTGTATTTTACCACACCGCCCTTAGCCAGACAAGGTCTTGCCCTGTCACCGAAGCCTCTCTGTAATATTACATTGCAATAAAATGATTGAGCTCTGAGGCTCAAACTGTATGTTCTCCCAGATCAAATTCTTACCACATTGTCCTAGACTGGCAGATGAATCTAGTCCTCTACTCTTGCAGTAATGGGGAGCCACAGGACAACATCTGTAATGCTACAGCCAAGTATTATAGGAAGCAATGCTTCCAAGGCACAGCCCTCCTGCTCAGCAAAAGACAGATCTGTAATTGTTTCCCAGCTGCAGGCTGATACTGACACCACGCTGATAACCTTCAGCTTGCACCCAAGCGGTTAAGAAAGCAGGACAGGTAAGGGGAAACGCTTATAGAGGATCAGAAGCACATATCTTGGTGATCTCACAGATGGATCTGTTGGTGTCAGCCAGTAGAGACGCGGATTTCCGTGGTTCACCTGGACTTGAAGTGTCTGCATCCTGTGGATCCAGAGTACCCATCTCTGGGGACAACACCACCCATTCTCCCCTCTCCTGCAGCGGTGCTGGCGTGTCCCTGCCAGGCTGGGGAGCCTGGCTGTGACTCTCTCTGGAGCACTCCCAGTTCCTGCTTTGGGGTTCTCTAACGTCAGCTCTGAGGTCAGGCAGGCAGGGCCCTCTCCCAAACACAACGGGCTATAGATAGCTGCTGCAGCAAATGCTTTTCATTATGTACCTCCCCCTCTCAACCCAGTGGGGATGGGAGCAGCATGGGGCCCCCGTGCTGCTTTGCTACGTGTTTTCTGTTATTTGGGGTGAGCTCTGCATTCCTCACATGATTTGAATGTCATGCAGAGCCCTGGGGGAATCCTTAGAGGAGTGGGACATACAACAAGAAATCTGGAGGAGATTTCCAGCTATGACAGCAACCAGGCCCCAAAACACGCTTCCAAACTATGAAGGACATAGAAACAAAAATCCCATCTGCTTTCAAATGAGAGCCTGATAAAGTTGTGATTACAGAATTTTATATCTGTGACAGCTAAGGATCAGACACAGACCCAAGAAGGGCTGCACACTGCCTTCTCATCCTTTACCATGGAAATCTGACCCACACTCCCTTCCTGGAGCACAAATGTGGCACCTTGTACTCAGGACAGGAGAGTCATCTCCCAGCCTGCTCCGCCCCCACCCCCTGAAAACAATTTGGGTCTGTGTTAAACCCAATATGCCCCGTTCATGTTTCAGTGTCAGCTCAGAGTTTGCACAGAAGGTTGTCATGGATATGGCAACATAGGACTGAAAGGCCTTCCTGGCATGGCTGGAGGCACTGACCTCAGTAGCCATTCCCCAACTTGCTGCCATGCATTTTATTCCACCACAATTTTCAGGCTGCCAGTGTAATTGCAAATCCTGCAGGTTCTGAAGGGCCAGCAGGACAGGCTAGCATTCCCTGTAAGTTTTAATCTGTAACTAAAGCAAAATACAATTNCATGGGCCCAGGGCGTCCCGGCGCCGTGAGTGACCCCGCGCCGCCAGCGACCCCCGCGGGCCCCCTGCCCTGGGGAGCGGCCCGGAGAGCCTCCGCCCGGGGACCCTCGGCGCGGTTGCTTCGGAGAGGGAGGGCAGGCGGAGGCTGGGACGCAGGGGGATTCCATGGCGGCGGGCCCCGCCGTCCCCTCCCCTCGGAGCCCCCTCGGGGCTGCGCGGCCCCGCCGTCCCTTCCCCTCGGAGCCCCCTCGGGGCTGCCCGGCCCCGCCGTCCCCTCCCCTCCGAGCCCCCTCGGGGCTGCCCGGCCCCGCCGTCCCNGGGGAATCCTTAGAGGAGTGGGACATACAACAAGAAATCTGGAGGAGATTTCCAGCTATGACAGCAACCAGGCCCCAAAACACGCTTCCAAACTATGAAGGACATAGAAACAAAAATCCCATCTGCTTTCAAATGAGAGCCTGATAAAGTTGTGATTACAGAATTTTATATCTGTGACAGCTAAGGATCAGACACAGACCCAAGAAGGGCTGCACACTGCCTTCTCATCCTTTACCATGGAAATCTGACCCACACTCCCTTCCTGGAGCACAAACGTGGTACCTTGTACTCAGGAGAGTCATCTCCCAGCCTGCTCCGCCCCCACCCCCTCAAAACAATTTGGGTCTGTGTTAAACCCAATATGCCCCGTTCATGTTTCAATGTCAGCTCAGAGTTTGCACAGAAGGTTGTTATGGATATGGCAACATAGGACTGAAAGGCCTTCCTGGCATGGCTGGAGGCACTGGCCTCAGTAGCCATTCCCCAACTTGCTGCCATGCATTTTATTCCACCACAATTTTCAGGCTGCCAGTGTAATTGCAAATCCTGCAGGTTCTGAAGGGCCAGCAGGACAGGCTAGCATTCCCTGTAAGTTTTAATCTGTAACTAAAGCAAAATATAATTTCCAGATTCCAGAGCTATGACAAGATCAATAAAACGATGAATAGTTAGGAAAAGGGAACTTGAAGGAGAGGGAAGCCTTCATGCCTGCAGGAACTGATCACACCTCTAGAATGCGAACCGAAATACAGGAGCTCCCGTAAGGTTTGGCATCCCGTGCTGTAAGTGTGGCCACTGTGCTGGCTGCCTCAGAATGTGCCAGGAATCACCTGGAAGGCAACACTAATAAAATACACCCCAGAGAAACTCTTTCATGTGGCTGGTGATTAAATCTAGCATTGGGCTCAGGACTGAGCTTTGTGGTCCCAGTAATAAATATACATACTGATCACTCTCTTTAAAAGTGACATCTTGAGATTGTAACTTATTTAAAGCAAAAATACGCTAATTTGTGGATTGCAAGATGTGTAGAGACACCGAATACAACAGCATGTGCAACATCGGTGGCATCTCACATAATAGCTCAGACCAGCTATGTAACTCCCAGTAAAAATCCTAAAGAGCAGTAACACGAAACATTCACCACGGCTGCCACAGACACTGCCCTGGCCCTGCCCATGTGCCCTCAGCACAGCGGGCCCGGGGAGCCCAGCGGGGTCCGCAGCAGAGCCCCGCAGCATGCGGTGCTGGGCGCCACCTCCGCCCTGAATGCAGCACAGGGGACAGAGCCCGGGCCGAGCTGCCAAGGGTCCTCCGGCACAGGACCCTGCCCCGCTGCAGAGAGCCCCGCGGCCCCGCTGGCCGCGCCGNGCTGCGTTTCTCGGGACTTGGTGCGGGTCGGAAGCGGCAGCGCCGTGTCGTTGTCCCGGCAGGTCCAGGGCACCGGCGGCAGCAGCGCCGTCAGCAAGTGCTCGGCGGCAGCGCGGGGCTATATCCAGGACCGCTTCCTGCGGCTCTTGGCGGGGCGGCGGCGGCGGCGAGCGCCGCTCATCCACCGGTGAGGAGCTTGAGCTGCTGCGGCTGCTGAGCCCCAGCGCCCGCGGGGCCTGGGAGGGGGTCTCGGGCTGCGGGAGGGCCCGGAGTGACAGGACAGGGGGGAATGGGTTTCCGCTGACAGAGTGAGTTTAGGTTGCATATTAGGAAGGAGATCTCCCCTGTGAGGGTGGCGAGGCCCTGGCTCTCGGGCTGCCCAGAGAAGCTGTGGCTGCTTCACCCCTGGCAGTGTGCAGGGCCGGGTTGGATGGGACTTGGAGCAGCTTGGTCTCGTGGAAGGTGGCCCTGCCCGTGGCAGAAGGGTGCAGCGGCAGCAGCTTAAGGTCCCTTCCACCACAAATCCCCCTGCTTGAAGCTGTCGGTTGGGCAAGGCACAGCTTCTCAAACACATTTTAAGCAAAGTACACAGAGTGGCAAAGTGGCAACGTGCAGTGCACTGTCTGGCAGTAGTGTAACTTTATTAGACTGTTAATATAATGTTGTGTGGCTTCTGGACCAAAACTGAATGCTTTGTCCTGAGTAAAATATGCCGCTGGTTCCTACCTCCAGTGTTCAGTGCTGCTGAAAACTTTGTAACTTCGAAAATATACTAATAATGTAATAGCATCAATACTTCTCTCACTAATTCCCCATAGTGTTACAATTTCTGTAAGGTATTTGGTGACTCTGGGATACAATATCTTTTGAGTCAGTGGTTGTTTGACCAGGACGACTTCTCCAGAGCTTTCTAAGACGCAAGAACGTTTTAATGTGTGTTTGCAGAGGGCTCTAGGCTGATGACGTTGTGGAATTTATATAATTCGAGGTGAATAGTTTAATGCCATCCAAATGACTGTGAATTGCCAAAGGAGTTTTGTTCAGGGGAAAATCAAGCAGAAGCTTGCTGACCTATGAAGATGGATGTGGCTCATATGGAAGCCGGCATTGACTTGTCACACAACATTGACGTGCCAAGCTGAATTCACAGGAAGGGTTCTGTGTGGCATTTATCAACAATTTTGGGACATCTTAGACTGTGTGGTCCCCGTCAGGCGTGAAGATGATAACATGCTTGTTAAAGGGGTGATAAGAGCTGCAATATAGCCAGGTGGATATAAGGTGAAACCAACTAAAAGAGGATGCCAAGAAACAAGAGGCATCAGTCCGTGCCAGACTAAGGAAATGGTAAATGCTTTCCAGGAGTTAGTCTGACTTAGTTCTGTTTATTCAAAAACCAGAGAACAGAATTCCTCTCCTGACTCTGCTTTTCCTCCCTTTTCTGATCCCTTCTCACTACATTAGCACACACTCATTCATTTTGTTGTTATGGCATGTGGTTCGGGGCAGGAACTCAGGTATCGGCCATCTGCCTTGCCAGGGAGCATCCTCACTGTCTGGATTCACACATTTCATTCAGCAAATACTTACTTATGCAAAACAGAACAGGTCCAGCTGGGATATCTGCATGTTTTCTCTGGGTTATCCATTGTCTTGATGGTTAATGTGCACACTGATTGCAGGAGATCTTTATTTATTACCAAGCTCTAGAGATGACAAAATCATCTCCAGTGCAGGTCTGTAAACAGGGAATTATTGGGTAGAGGGCATCTTTATAGAGAAAAAAAAACTAAATTAAAGCTGCCAGTGCTGGAGAAACTACGTTCCTGGATAGTGATTACCACTGAATTTGTTCCTACAGGGGTTATTACGTCCGTGCCCGTGCTGTAGATCACTGTGTTCAGGACTTCCTGCTGAAGACACAAAGCCTACCCAGGACGCAGGTACATTTTCTTGGGCTTCTGGCATCTCTCTCTGACTAAATGTGTGTAAAGTCTTTCTGGCACCTGGGCAGTAACTCGTTAGTGCATCTGTTGGGATCCATTCCCAGCAGGGCACAGAAGTCTGACTGGCAGTACTGTGGCTGTCCCTGTGTCACTTCAGCAGAAGTATCTGGGAGGGGGCAATAGCCACACAACATCCTTCTGCCTCTTGCAGGAAGTTGCCTGATTTTGTCACTCTACAGATGATATTTAATATTTTTCCCACCTAGATGCTCAAGATGCTGCTACAGTTGAGTAAAACTTTTTCTGATGCTTTCTGTGCAGATCCTGTCTTTAGGTGCTGGCTTTGATTCCTTATACTTCCGTTTGAAGGATATGGGTCTTCTGCATCACACTGTGGTATACGAGGTAGATTTCCCAAATGTGGCATGCCAAAAAGCTACTCTGATCAAAGGAATTAAAGAATTGTCAGCACTGGTGGGAGACACTGGAGGGGAAGGATTAGGTATGGAATGGAATGGAATGGAATGGAATGGAATGGAATGGAATGGAATGGAATGGAATGGAATGGAATATTTTTTTTTTTGTACAAAATGTTTAGAAGAAGTAAACATAGCTTCAGCCTTCAAAAAGCAAGATATTGTAGTAGGGGAACTATGAAATTGTAGACGAAAAGGATGTTCATTTTATAAAAGATGTTGAAACAAATAATTTGTAAGCATTGGGAGATAACAAAAAGCCAGGATGGATTTGCTGGGAGCTGATTATATCAAACCGAGGTCAGTTCTTTTCTGTTGCAATTTCTGAAAGGGTGTGTCCAGCTTGGAGCATACTGGTCCAAAAACAGTGGCAAACTGTAGCGTGTCCAGTGTGAGGTGATGAGGATGATGAAGTGATGGAGCCGGTGATGTAGGAGGGGAGGCTGAGAGAACTGGTTTTGTTCAGCTGTATGGGGAGCAGTTTGGGAGGGAGGTGAGTCCTACAGCCCTCTTCAGCTTACCCATTGGGAGAGGTTAGAAAAGACAGAGTCACACTTTTCTTGGTGGCATAAAGCAAATAATCAAGGCACTATGGTTGAAAGTTGTAAAGAAAAGGAAAATCCGATGATACATAATGAAAACGTTGCGGGGGAGGTTGCACCACATTTGTAGCTAAAAATAGGAACAGATTGCCTAGAAAGTAATGGAGTCTCTAGCCTTGGAGATAGAGCTTGACTGGACAAAGCTTTGGGCAACATGGGTAATTGCCATGAGGAAGCATTTGGACAAGATGACTTTTGAACATCCCTTTCACCCTAAACCATACAATGATTTATGGGCTTGATGGGTAAGAGAGAAGGTTTGACTCTTGAGTGTCTTGACTGTAATAAAACATTAGTTGTTATCTCTCCTGATGGTTTTTTTGCCCTCCAAGGCAGGAGAAAATGAGCCTTGTGAAACTACTGCAGAATATTATGCCAGCTGAGTGCTAAGGGGCAAAAGGAAGAATGTAAAGTATATGGATCACTAGAGATTTCTCCGGCATCTGTTTTCCTCCAGGATTTCCAGTAATGCACTAGATGATCTGCTACAGAAGATGAAACGTCATAAACCTGCAGGAAACATGGGGACTTGCAATAAGATGAATGAGAGTAGGAGTTTGGCAAAGTACACAGATGGCCTGGAAAACATGGAATGAAATGCAGTAGGGACATATGTATGCTGCTGCATTTAGACAGTATCAATCAATTTAAATACTGATGGAAGCTATAGGGTGTGAGTTCTTGACTCCCAGGTCTTAGTGAGTAGCTCTTCCATGAGCTTGTTCATTTTCTTCCTGAATCCATTCACATTTTTAAAATTGGCAGTCTTGTGGCAATGAACTCTGTCCATACCAAGAATCTTCAGGTACTTAAAGGAAGGTGTCAGATAGTTGGAAATACCCTATTCAGGTATAGGTCAGCAAAGGATGGATGGACAAGTTAGAAGAAACTAGAACAGAACACTCCAGTGAAATTCTGAGAAAGGCCATTTTGCCTCCAGAAGTGTATGCCTTTGAGAGCAGTGTAGGTTCACTGCCCTCAGGACAGATACAGTTCTTGGGTTGCAGAGACAGAGTAGGTGATTTCTAGAGGTACTTTACAGTTTGCTTTGATAATAACGTGGTTTTGGCTGAAAAGGTCAATAGGGCATAACTTGTCATATTCTAATGGGGTACAGAGGTATGATAATGCTTGCAGATCATAAACTGGAACTTATTTCTGAGGATAGTGCTCTGTGAGTCAGGTCCTGGTGTTTGCCAAGAGGTAGCACGTGCAGTTTCAGGACTCAGTGCCATTATACAGAAATGAAATCTGTTTAACAAACAAACCAACCAAACCTAGGAAACCTGAGAATAGTTTTCTGATAGTGAGGGAAACCATTGAAATTCTATCAAAGCAATGGTGCTTTTGTAGCCTAAAGTGAAAAGTGTATAAATGAGAGCCCTTTAGGTTAGATTTTAAATTAAAATCAGTGGTTCTAAAAAATTCTTTTAAAGTAAATGTAATAAAATTTTGTAGTAAGGGTAATAGTTCTATGAGAAACCTGTAGGTGAAATTTGCATTAGGAATAATGGAATTTTAGACCTGCAGTTACTGGACCATGTGGCACTATCCCTTCATGGGTCATGTAGTGGTGGGGATTTTCTTGTACATGTTCCAGAGAAATACAGTTGATGGACATAGCCTTGTGAGTGATTGTCTGTGGTTTTGATTTTCATTTTTTTTTTGATTGTCTCTTTTGGTCTCAGTATTGCAGCAGCACCATAGTGACGTTGTATCATTTTTGTCTCCCAGGAGCCATTGCCTTTTCTGGGGAGGATTATAAATTACTGGGAGTGGATTTATCAGAGCTGTCTGAGCTGGAGAGAATCCTGGAGGAAGCAGGACTGAACAATGAAATCCCCACCCTCTTCATCGCAGAGGTGGTGCTCACCTACATGGAGAACACCAGGTCAGCTGGGTTCTCCTCTCTAACCCAGTGGTAAAGGGAAAACAACAAGCTTCTTTATGAGTGCATCACCCTGGGCTCCGAGACCTTGAAACTAAAGCCTTGGGAGTTCTGTGGCGTCCCAGATAGCTCTCTGCATCGTAATTATGGTGATGTAATTGATATCCACATGATGTCCTAAAAGGAGGGAAAAAAAAGAAGAAAAATCTCGAAAGAGCAATTTGGAGGTTTTTGTTCTTCTCATCCCCTGAATTGTCTGTGCAAATGGGGAGGAGATGTTCAGCACAGCACTCTCACTAGTGTATTGCCACTTTTCAGTTTGCCTCAGTAGCAGCTTTATGGTGTTGCAGGAAGACACACTGCATCTGTCGCATGGTGAGTGGGCCCTCAGTTTAATTTCTTACGCACAATCTCCCAACAGGTCAGATGCCTTGGTTCAGTGGGCAGCAGAGCACTTCCCTCAGGGATGCTTCCTGCTGTATGAGCAGGTGCACCCCGAGGACCCCTTTGGACATGTCATGCAGCAGCATTTCAGCCAGCTGAACACTGCCCTGCACTCACTGGCACTGTACCCTGACTGTGAGGCACAGCAGAGGCGCTTTCTGCGGAAGGTGAGCACCTGCAGCCCTGGGGCAGGCATGAAGCATGATTTATCTGAGGAAGGTTGGAGCACTAAGTGCTTGGTCAGGTAGGGGTTGAGGCAAACAGGGCTGGTGCTGAGGTACTGCCTCCTCTGGTAGCATGACTCGTCCTTAGAAGGTGCTTCCAACCAGCTTGCAGTCTACTGTCTCATACGGGATTAAGGGGTCCCTCTGAGGCTTTTGATGTAATAAGTTTAAGTTTTTAAGAACTTCACAGATGAGAGATCTATTTTCACCTGATTTTGGGGTACTCTTGCTTTAGCTAGACAATCTTAGTGGCTCATGCAGTTGTTCAATTTCAGGTCTTTGTTTTCCTGTGGGAGGTGAGTTTCTGTCCTTCCAGAGGCGATAACTTTGAGGGATTTGTCTTTTAGGGCTGGACTGAGTGCAGTGTCATGGATATGAATGAGTTTTTCACCTGTTGTATTCCAGAAGATGAGCAGCAAAGAGTGCAGACTCTGGAGCCTTTTGATGAGTATGAGGTAACCCTCCTTTATTCTGAAGATCAGGGACCTGGCTTTGATATCACAAGGTATTTGCAATTTCTTGTGGTTGCAGTTCTTTACAGAGGTACTGAGGCACAGGTGTTCATGAAGGCAGAAGGGACCTTAGATCAGCTTAGTTAACAGAGGCCATGGGGAGCTCCTTGTAAAGCAGCATGGGAAGAGGGCTGTCCTTGATCTTAGGAAAGCTGCATGCTCCTTCCTTCCTGTGAGCAGTCTCTCAAGGAGACAGGCTTGTCATAGCAAACTACCTGGTAGTATAAAGGAAGTTGTAGGCGCTAAAAGTTGGCATGGATTCAAGGGACAATTGCTGTAATGAAAGAGAAATCAATTAAGGCTTACTGAATACATAAATATGTGTATATATGTATATAAATATATACCTGATCTGCTGTTCCTAATGGCAGCTGACTGAGAAGTCACACAGCTGGCCGAATATATCCCAGCCCACAGGAATGAGCACGATCAGTTCCCTAATGTCCGTAAACGCCAGGGTGAACCCTCATTGCTGCTGGCTTCCTGAACGTTCCTTTTGCTTGTGCTTCTGCCTCAGAGTGTTTCCAAGGCCAGACTGAAAATGATGTATTATTGTCCAGCGCACAGACCATGTTGCACCTTTTAACATTTCTGATTTCTTTGGAATCACTTATATTCCATGAACTCTAAGAAACCTGAATCCCTCTGGTATAAAGACCTCACTCTTTTTTTTGTGATAAGAATTGGGAAGCATGAAGGGAAGCTGAATCCAAAAAGAAAAACTTTTCCATTCAACATGCAGTTAAGCTATGGGATGAATGTTGGGCACATTAAAAGTTGATGTGAGTTCAAAGAGCAACTGGGCAGGTTCATGGGTGAAAAATCCATCGAGGATTGTTCAATACAAAGACACAGCTTCTTTCTTAGATCATCCCTGGGCTGTGAATTTTTGAAAATTGGAGTGAGAGAGGTATTTACCCACCAGTTCTTTCTGCAGTTCAGCTTTACCCCTCTGCTTTTGACCATTGATGGAAACAATGCTAGGCTGGGTTGGTATTTGATTTGGTCACCCTGGCTGTTCTGAGGTCCTTACTACTGTTTGCTCTAAGATTCTGAAGGGGATTGTTTTTTGTTTGATTCTTCCCTTCTTGGTTTGTTTATTTGTTTTTTACCTCGGGCTTGCTACAGGAATGGCATCTGAAATGTTCTCATTACTTTGTGTTGGCTGCATCAAAGGGGATGGAACCTCCCTGGACTCCGTTGTTACCCAGTGTGACAGGTACACACCAAGTAGCTTTCACAGTCTTCTTTTACCTCATGTGGGCATCTCTGAGAGGTTTTAGGAGACATTGGAATCCTGGAGGGGGCAGGTGGGATGCTGCTGGCTGGTAGCTTTTTCCACTCCTCCACAGTAGTTCTGCTGTCCAAACCAAGGCCAGGGCCCTGGCCTAACGCTGCTGGTTCTCATCACTTCAGTTCTTTCAGTTTATTGAACCTCTCAGTCCAAATAGCTGGTAATTTGTTCATATATGAGCTCCTCCAGTGCATGGCTGCAATGCCAGCCTACCCTGCTCCTCGCTTTTTGGGACTTTGTGGGATCTCCCTTTCGAATTTATTCCTAGTTGCCTTCACTTATGGCTCTCGGAACCATTCCTTCCTTTCAGCTCCCAAAGGGTTGTTCTGTTTTCTTTACTGCCCTGTCCAGCAGACCGCTCAGGAGCCTGACATGAAGCTGTGTTTTGCTTTGTTATCCCTTGTGGGTACAATTGTACCTGTCATATTTCTGTTTCCAAAATGCTTTTAAATCTATATGTCACTTCTTTTAGATGGGAGAAAAGTGGTACAGCTGGGAAAAAGCTAAGGCCAAGACTATGTTTCCAAGATAAAAAGGATTTGGTGGCAGTAGTAGTCCAAGAAATTCCTGTTTTTAACTGCTTGCTTCATTTTTCAGGGTAGAAAGCAGAAGGTTATTTTTAACCTGTTTATGTCACTAGTGTTCACAGTACAGCACCACAAGTAGTTGTAGCTTCAAGAGAAAGTTGAAATCTGTGTTCCAGGGAGCAAGAAAAGCAGCTGAAAAAGAGTAGGGCAGGATGGCATTCCTGAGGCCAACAAGGCCACTGAATCCATGTGTTGTGTCTCAATTAGATTTGAAGATGTTGTAAAATTGAAGCTAAATGAATGTGTGATTTAATGTACTGTATGATTGTCACTGGTCCTTAAGTTAAATCCTTGAAGGCTCCTAAAGGCATAGTATCTATCCTTAAATTAAGAAAAAAATCAAACATTTGCTTAATGTACTTTATTACAGTGAAGACATTTGATTAATTAGAGACAGGATTAGAGTCTTTCTGCTGCTGTCTCTGTTGTATTCAAAACTCGTAGGAAAAGCCTTCCAAGTCTGGTAAATTGTCCATGCTTAGATATATTTTAGTATATGAATGCAAAAGATACGTCTCTAATATCAATAAATGCCCCCAGTTATCCTCTCAGATAGACTTGTGTACCAGTTCAAGAGAGTGCAAGTACTAAATTGTCCAAAGAGATTGTGGTAAAAAGCTCAGTCTGTAAAAAGACATTTAAGCGCAAGGAGATGAAATTTCTTACTTCATCAAGTGATAAATTAGGGCCTTGTACAAAGCAATGATCAGTACAGGCAATTTTTCTGATTATGGCATACAAGAAATGGACTGTGAGCTGCTCCTCCTCCACTTCATCATCTCTTACAACACAAGAATAAAGCCCTTGATTAAAACGAAGAAGACACAGATTCCAAACTGGTTAAAAGAAAACAATATGTAGGTGAGCTGGAGTCCTGTGCTGAAAGTTTGCTTCATGCTAAGGGATATAATATTGGGGAGAAGATCCTTAGATAACTGGAAATATTCTCCTATAGTAGAACCATTGGAATTAACAGATTACTTGTCATGCTCAGAATGTTATTTCAGTGCTTCTGTGAAGGTAGGATCAAAATCTGGCAAGAAACTTTGAAATCAGCTTCCAGGTGTTTGTCCTTTTTCTGCTGTTCTTTGCTGTTCATGTAGCCAAATACTGTCTTAATCAGGCAGGTGCTCCTTTTGAAGGTACTGCAGTGATTCCTGTCTTGGTGCTGCAGTTCGGGACACTGCGCTCACTTGGCCAGTCTCATGTCCCCCTCATGGAAGCAGTCTCAGAATTGCAGGAGCCGGGTGAGCAGAGTAGAAGTTGCAGTTGGTACGGCAGTAGTTTTAACCATTACATCCTGATTTCTAGGGCACGTCAGATTATGTGTGTGTCCTGTCAGCTTGCTTCTCAATTTTTTCTTCTTGAAAAGTTGAATGGTCATCTTGAAAAGGTGACATGCTGAATCTTACTTAAAATGTAGCCCTTGGTTTGTATTTGTGCGTAAGTTCTTTGATTCTCTTTGGCTTTCAGTTCCCCGTCATGCTGGTCCTGTTGGGATGGCTGGGAGTGTCCCCGCAGCCGTGTGTGCAAGGCTCTCGGGAGTTCCTGGCCTGAGACGTTACGGTCACCGCTCCGTTCTTATAAAACCCAACGTGATTCTCACCACAGGAGGCTTTGGGGAGGAGGATGGACAGCACTGCCGCATGAGGAATTTCCATGTGCTCAGTAAGCAGGCAGGCTGCTGGGAGGCTGGCTGTGTGACACAGAACATTCCTGATAAAAGATGGGGTGAGTTCCCATGCCGATGGCAAGTGCAAGGGGGATACCTTTCTGCTAAAAGTGAAAGTCTAGTGAAAGAGTGATGTGATGGCACAGTGATGCTGGCAGTCACAGAGATCTGAAGGTTCTGGTTGGTAAGTGCCAGATCTGCCCTTTGGTCACCACAGCCCCGTGCGGCATCCCAGGCTGGGGGCAGGGTGATGGGAAAGCTGGAGATGGACCTGAGGGTTCTGTTTGACAGTGGTTGAACATGAGCCCAGGTGGGCAAGAAGGCAAATGGCACCTGGCTGGTACCAGCCTAGTGTGGCCACAGGCCCAGAGCAGTGATTGCCCATCTCTGCTGGGCACTGCAGAGACACTTCAAGTGCCATGTCCAGTTCTGGGCCTCTGACAGAAAGAGTGACACTGAGGGGCTGGAGTCATAGGATGGTTTGAGTTGGGGGGGGCTTTAATGATCATCTAGCTCCATCCTTCTGCCATGGACAGGGACACTTCCACCTTCCCAGGTTAATCAGAGCCTGGTGTGGAACACTTCCAGACAAATGCAAGCCACTTCTCTGGGCAACCTGTGCCAGGGCCTCACCACCTTCACAGAGAAGAATTTGTTCCCAATATCCTATCTAACCCTGCCCTCAGGCAGTGGGAAGCCGTTCCCCTTGTCCTGTAACTGCAGGCCCTTTTCCAAAGTCCCTCTCCAGCTCTCCTGGAGTCTCTTTAGGCACTAGGAGGGGTGTTAAGGTCTGCCTGGAGCCTTCACTTCTCTAGGCTGAACAGCCCAGACTCTCAGCCTGGCTTCAGAGCAGAGGGGCTTTAGCCCAGTAATCAAGCTAGTGTACTCTGAATTTTTTCCGTGTCTTTATTGTGCTGGGGGCACCAGACCTGGGTGCAGAAATCCAGGTGGGGTCTCAGAAAAGCAGCATAGAGGGTGGGAGTCATATCCCTCAACCTGCTGGCCACGTGTCTTGATGCAGCCTGGGACATGGTTGACTTTCTGTGCTGTGAGCACATACTGCCGAGTCATACTGAACTTTCTGTCCACAGATGCCCCCAAGTCCTTCTCCCCAGGGCTGCTCCCAATCCATTCTCCCCACCCTGTGTTTGTGCTGGGATTGCCTCAACCCTGGTGCAGGACCTTGCCCTTGGTCCTGCTGAGCTCCCTGAGGCTGGCACGGTCCCACCTCCTCTGTCCAGGTCCCTCTGGTTGCCCCTTCCTTTCCCTTCAGCACATGCCCGCACCACACAGCTCCTTGTCATCAGCAAATGTGCTGGGGGTGCCCACAACCCCACTGCCATGTCACCAACTAGATGTTAAATACTGCAGGTCCCTGTGGAGACCTGAAGAACAGCACTCATCATTGGTCTCCATATGGACACTGAGCTGGTGACTGCAGCTCTTAGAGTGAGACCATCCAGCTGATTCCTAATCCACCGAATGTCCATCTGTCAAATCCATGTCTCTCCAGTTTGGAGATGGATGCTGGGACAGTGTCAAATGCTTTGAGCAAGTCCAAGGTAGATGACTTGTTGCTCTTCCCTCATCTGCCACCGCTGTAAGCTCGCTGTAGTAGTGGCCAAGGGAACTGGGGTCGGGGGTTCAGCATGAAGAAAAGGAGGCTCAGGCGGGAAGCTTCTCACTCTTTACAACTACCTGAAAGGAGGATGTAGCTAGGTGGAGGTCGGCCTCTTCTCCCAGGAGACAAGGAAATGGCTTCAAGCCATGCCAGGGGAGGTTTAGGTAAGATATTGAGAAGAATTTCTCTAAGAAAAGGGTTGTCCATGCCTGGCACAGGCTACCCAGGATAGTGGTGAGGTACACATCCCTGAAAGGATTTGAAAGCCATGTGAAAGTGGCTCTTGGGGACACGGTTTAGTTTTGGCCTTGAGAGTGCTGGAGGAATGATTGGACTTGATAATCTTCAAGGGTCTTTTCCAACTTAGTTGACTATAAATTTCTTTGAAAGAACACCTGTGTGAACCATGACGTTTTGTATCTCCACAGGTGAGAGGTTGTACCATACTGTGTCTTGTCTCTCGGACACTCTGGCCCTGGTGGTAGGAGGACGAACATCCCCATCGAGTGCAGGCTTGGGAATGTTGTGGCTGAAGTTCCCCAAAACCTGTAATGCTTCAGGCCCAGACAACGTTGCAGTGGAGCTTGTCAGTGTGCAGCCTGCTGCTGAAGCAGCAGTCTTGCGTTGGAGACACAGCACAACTGAAATGACATTTAAAGGTAAAAAGCCTGGAAAGAGTGGAAATCACTGTAGGGATGCAGGATCTTGCACTTGACCTTGTTGAACTGTCGCCCTGATGTTTTCAGCTTCTGTTCACAGTTTTTCATGGTCTAGGTTGTTTCTCACGCTCGGGTGTGTAAACGCTGGCAATATTTTCATAAATTCAAGGAAAGTTTTCATTCCGGTTCTTAGAGATATGGACAACTGATGGACAGTTGTTCTGACCAATGGGATGGGGAGAGGTGTCAACCTTCTCCCCCAGTCCCTGGCCTTTGGAGAAATTCTATAAAATGGAGTCAGATCTTTTAAAATATATAGTTCATGCCTTCTCACCAAAGTGTGTGTGTGTGTGTGTCTGTGTGACAAACAGCATCAGTTGAACCTCATGAAGTTCATACTGGCCACTCCTCAAGCCCAGCGGTAGGAAAGAAATGAAGAAGCTTTGAGATCTCTATTGACACTTGGCTCTTTACCCAGAAGTCCTTCAGAAGAAATGTTACTTTTCTAGTAACAATTGACAAGCACTCAGTAGTTGTGAACAGCTCTGAAATCAGGTCCTGCAATTTTCGCCCTGATTTTTCAGCCTTCTCTTCTGTTTCACAGTTTCATGTTTTGGGTTCTTTCTCACGCTCTGGTCTGTCAACACAGCCAATGTTACTGTATAGTTTCTAGGTAGTTTACATTCTTTGTCTTAGAGCTATGGACAGCTGATGGACAGTTGTCCTGACCAACGGGATGGGGAGAGGTGTCAACCTTCTCCCCCAGTCCCTGGCCTTTGTAGAAATACTATATATGGAGTCAGACTTTCAAAAAAAGTAGGAGTTTTTAGTTCATGCCTTCTGATCAAAGTGTGAGTGTGTGTTTGTGTGTGTGTGACGAATTGCGTCATGCAATAGCAAACTGAGGGTTGGTTTATTAAAAGAACCTGGTTGCAAGGGGTAAAAACTTAAGCAGTGGCATTCAGGAGCTGAAAGCAGTCCTTTCCTAAGGTGTCCCATTCCTGCAGCTGGCAGGGAACACTCCAAGAGGAGCAGAGGGGAATTGTTAAGCAGTTGTTAGCCTAATTTGGAGCACACTTTCCATTTGTGGAGCACTGTTTAATTGACACTGTAGTGTAGTTTAACGTTCAGCCTTCCAGTCAGAACTTTATATCAAAAAGCAAACGCTAAATGGGTAAGTAAAATTTTATTAATTATGCATTGAGTTTTGTCTTTGCGGACTGTATTGTTTCATCTTATTTTTGCTTTGCTATTGGTTTGTAGCTGAAGAAAGTGAACAACACTGGTGTTATCTGCGCGGTCCATTCTGAATCAGTGAAAGGACAGGGCATAGTGCAGTGAATGCATGTCCTTGATATTTGCCTGAAGTACTTTTGCATCCTTTTTGTCAGCTTCCCTTCTATGCAAACAGAAATACTTGCTTCTATGGCATACCAGATTCTGTTACCAGTGGGTTGTCTGTTTCCACAGGTGAGCAGTTTCTGTTTGTGTATGGTGGCCGCTCTGCCCTGGAGCCCGTGCTCGGGGATTGGTATTTCCTGCGCGCTCCAGAACTCTCCTGCACTGCGGTGAGAATGTACTCCATGGTGGTTACAGTTAGAACTGACTGCTAAGCACCCAGCTTTTTTGTCAAATACACTCTCTAGAGAATAGTGGACGTTAGAAGGGACATCTGAAGGTCATCTAGTCCAGCACTCTTGCTTAAAACGGGTCTGACCTAGAGCAGGTCGCTCGATATATTGTACGGGTGGGATTATCTCTGTAGATGGAGGCTCCACAATCTCTTTGGGCAACCTATTCCAGTGCTTGACCACCCTGATAGAACAATATGAGGGAGTTTTACGTTGAAGTGTGTTTTTTTCTATGTCAGTTTGTGCCCTGTTGCTGCATGCTTCCAAGAACATACTGTCTCTGTCTTCTTTCACCTCTCCTGTCATGGATTTGCCTGGCTGTGAGCTGGACTTTTTTTTGGAAGGGTTAGAGACAGTATAAAAAGTTTTGCTGCAGTCAAAACCACCTCCACATCTGCTGCTTTGCCTCAGTCAAGTAGATTGCTGAATGTCATAAAAGGAAATTGAGTGAAAGAGGACTTACTCCCTCATTTACTTACTGGCCACCAGGCTGATGTAACTCTGTTTACTATACCTCTTTGAGCCCAGCCTTGTGCATAGCATAATGACAGGGTGAGAGATGCATAATTGCAGGAGATCACAGGCTAAACATGAGTAAGCAATAGCCCACTGTTGTGGGTGGCCTGCACTGTGTCTTCAGAGATGTAACCAGGAATGTTATCTGGTAGACACATAAATGGCTTCTTTTATTTTCTACAGTGTTCCTAATCTCAGCAGAACCCCTGTAAAATGCCCAGAGCTGATGGCTGAAAATGAGGTGAACAGGGTGTAAAATAGCTGTATAGAGGCATGCAGCAAGAATGACCAGGCCACGTACCTCACAGGGGAAAGTTTTGAAGGTCTTCTAGCTATTGAATCTGGAGAAGATTCAAGATAGAAATAAATCTTCTAGTATCTAAAATACTGCTGCAGATTAGACAAAAATTGTTCCCATTTTAACTTTGAGCAGTACAGGGAATTAGCCTAAGGACATTAAGGAAAGGTATTGATCGTGAAGCTAGCTGAGTCTGCAATAGACTGCCTAAAGAGGTGAGAAATTCTTGTCACTGCAGACTTTCAGAAACTATTACATAAACATCCATCCATCCAGATGATAACACATACAGTTTTATTTGTTTTAGGGAAAAGGTATGGACCAAGTGGCCTCCAAATTTTTCTCCATCACTTATTTGCTGTGATATTCCTTTAATGCCTGATCTTAAAATTTTCCTTTAGTGCTGGCACTAAAGGTTTTCTTTCTGGATTTTAGTCCTGCAGTTGAGCCTTTTATCCTGCTCTGTGGTTTGAGCAACTGATCACCTGCTTTGCTGGTCACTGCATTAGTCCATGTGTTTCTAAACAAACTTGTGGTTTCCAGGTGTATATCTTGAGTAGAAAGCAGCATGCAAGAATGCACTTAAAGTTACCTCTAACAAATGTGTGGAAATAAACCCTCTAAAGGCTGATTATATTAAATGTACTGAGGGCCAGAGACAGTGTAAATGGACGTAGCAGTCCCTACAGGAACATGTGGAGAAATTTGGGTGTCAAAAAACTCAACCACACAGGAAAAGGTGTTTAAAAGCCTGGACATTAAGCAGACACTTGGTTTGGCAAACTTTAGCCTTCGCCTTGTGTTTTTTAGATTGCTGTTGAGGGTCCAGTCCCAGAACGCCGCCACTCTCACAGTGCCTGCAGCTGGGAAGGAGGTGTGCTGATTGCAGGAGGTCTGGGAGCAGCTGAGCAGCCCTTGGGTTCAGTTTTCCTTCTGAGGGAGCTTGAACATGGCTTTCAGTGGCAGACAGTAGAGACACACCCTCCTCTTGTCCCAAGGTAAGCAGAAGGCATTCATAGCATCATAGAATTTGTTTGATTTGGAAGGGACCTCTTTCAGGCCAACTAGTCCAACCTCCCTGCAATGAGTTAGGGGCATCTTCAACTAGACAGGTTGCTCAGAATTTTTGGCAGAGAGTCTTTAGCCTGTCTCTACCAGCCTCCCTTGCTGATGGAGTTCAATCTCATTTTGAACTCACAGGTATTCACATACTGCACATGTGCATGAGGGAAAGCTTCTGCTTGTTGGTGGAGTGTGGTTTCATGCATCCTCTGTGCCAGGTGTCACTGTTATTGACTTAATGACTGGCCTCTGCTTGGACTATGTGATTAATGTGGTAAGTACTGAAATTTTTCTTTCAAGCTAAGCAGTGTCCTGTGAGGGAACATGGTAACTTTATGGAGAGGTAGGATCTAATTCCAAAGTGCTGTTACCCAACACAGAGAACGTTATGTTAAGAGAGGGAGTTGGAATGTGCAGAAGACTGGAACATGAAGCTGCTCTGTTTCAGACAAAGGGCAGCAGAACTGAAATGGGCTCAAGCGTAGTCACTTCAGGATGTTGTGGAGGAAGAGAACAGATAAACTGAGGCTAAGTTAGTGTTAATGGAGGTCTGTGGTATAATTTCATGGAGAACTTCTTGGTGGAAGCTGCAGCATGCTGTAGCTGCTGCCTGAAATACGAGGAACAAAACACAAATATAATGGAAACGCCGCTGAAACGTGAAAGCTTCCTGTAAGGATCATTGAACACTGAACAGATTGCTCAGAGAGGCTGTCGTATTTCCATTATTGGAGATAATTTGGAACCTGAGTGGGCAGGGTACTGAAAAGCCTGCTCGAGTTTAGCCTGCTTTGAACAGGGTGGTTGGACTGGATGATGCTCGGAGGACCCTTCCAACTTTAACTATTTGGTGTCTTTTTTCTATGAATTACTGAAGAACAGTCATACAGGTGGTGTCACACAGCAGGATTTTGGCATACTGTCCTGGTTTGAAAGACAGGTGTCAGCTAGGGAGGGGCAGGGCCTCTCTTGGAATGGAAAGTTCAAATCCCCTCCCTCCAAATTACTATAATTCAGAAAATTCCTATCCCCATACCTCTCAGGCAGAGGTATAGGGATAGGAATAACAGTTCTTTCCTAGTATGTATAACAAGGCAAACAAACAACAGCAACTACAGCATTAATGATAAACAAAACCAGGAACCTCGAGGGGCTTTGTCTCACAAAACCCAGGGCAGTCTGATCTCTTGAGACTCCAAAAGCGCCAAGCTGAAACGGTGGAGAATCCCGGGCTGGTGAGTGGGATGTAGCACAGCTCCACGGTGGTAGCTGGAAGGGCAGGGATGTCCTGGAAGGGCAGGGATGTCCTGGCAGAGCAGGTGGGAGCTGGAAGGACAGGGATGTCCTGGCAGAGCAGGTGGGAGCTGGAAGGGCAGGGATGTCCTGGCAGGGCAGGGCAGTGCGGGGATGCGGTGGCGGTGGGACGGGGTCGGCCCAGCCCAGCAGGGCAGGAGGAAGGGAGCTCAGAGTTCCTGGGCACACGAGGAGATGCTGGGAGATTTCCAAGAACCGGACTTGGTGATGGCAGTGAACTCCTGCCACAGCAAGAGTGGCCTGGCCATCTTCCCTCCGATGCCGAGTGCAGGAGAGCGAAGCTGCTTCCAGCCCTGTCCTTTTTCTGCCCCTCTAAACTCGAGGTATCTCCCCCATCCAAGAGAAACTCCCAGAGACAAAATAAGTGTAGTCAGGTGCTACAACTGCATTCCTTTTCCCCCTTTGTTCTGCTTAAGTACCTATAAGTACCCAGTAGTTCATTTCCTAGCAACTTAGGGGAAAAAATTCTATAAGGAAAAAAGAAACAAATCTAACCCCCAACACATACTCTGAGCAAAACTTGGTTTACATCTGTGAGTAGCCCTCATCTCAGATAATACTGCCTCGAGTAAAAGAAAGACATAGATCTGTTGATTGAAATCCGTAGAAGGGCCACAGAGATCATTAGAGAGATGGAGCTGATCTCCTGTGAGGATGTGCTGAGAGAGTTGGGGTTCAGCCTTAAGAGAGAGACAGGGCTCTGGGGGACCTTAGAGCCCCTTCCAGTACTTAAAGGGGGGCTTGTAAGAAAGATGGGGACAGACTTTTTAGCAGGGCCTGTAGTGTTAGGACAAGGGGTGATGGTTTTCATCTAAAGGACAGTAGCTTCAAACTAGGTGTATGGATGAAATTTTTGATGAAGAGTATGGTGAGGCCCTGGCACAGGTTGCCCCAAGAAGCTGTTGCTGCCCTATCCCTGGAAATGTTCAAGGCCAGGTTAGATTGGGCTTGGAGAACCTGGTCTAGTGGAAACTGCCCCTGCCCAGTGCAGGGGGTGGAGCAAGGTCTCTCTTATTTTAAGGTCTTTCCATCCCAAACCATTCTGTGATTCTATAAGAACATTTATTTTGCTTGACAAGTTTTTATATATCTTTTATGTAAAGAACCAACTCTCTTTTGATAACTGTACATATGGAACCTGTCATTGGTGAAACTGGAATTTGTGACTGGTCAGTTTTTTATAGTGGACAACATGTGTGCAACTGGCTGACGTTGCAGCATTTTGCTGAGGGTATAAAAGCATGAAACATGCTTAACTGCAGCTTAGTTTTCAACTATTGTCTGTAGCAGAAGTTATAAGTGGCCTCCTATCCTTTAGATAAAATAGACTGCCCTTGTTGGATAGCAGGGAGGATAGGTACAGTGATAATAAAGTTGTATCTAAAAGAATATAACTTTTTTGTTTATACTGAGTAAGTGGATGCAGATGGATTGGTGTCTTCCTTTGCTTATGAGCTGTTTGCTTTGACTTAGGTGAAGCTCTCTAGGCTTTTGAACCCACCAGTTACATAGCTAAGCTCTGGAACTCCTTGTCATAGGCCATGAATGCCAAAGATGTACGTTGAACCAAAAACTGACTGGCTACCTTCCTGGGAGGAAAAGCGTTAAGATTCAGGGAGCACAAAAACACTCATTAAAAATCACTGAACTGCAAGTTGGTGAGTGGGTGGGTATAGTAGAGGAGTACACCTCAGCGGTTACTTGTTCCTGCATTCTCTAATTATTCATTCTTGCCCACATTCATGGGTGGTACGGTGGACCACGTGAAGTCATGTATGTTCAAAATCTCCTTTCCTTTTTCAGGAGCACCTGGAGTGGCCATTAATGCTACATAATCATAGCAGTATCTTTCTGCCAGATGAGAAGGAGCTGCTGGTTATTGGCGGTGGTGGAAACTGCTTCTCCTTTGGGACACACCTGAACCCAGAGCCTGTCTCGCTGAGCCTCAGCAGCATCCTGATCAGTCGCTGAGTGGGACCAGGCAGGGCTGAACCATGCTGCTGCACCGTGGGGAGACATCTATTCACTCAAGGTGCAAAAGCAGCACAATATTTCCACAAAGTCTTTCCATCCAGAATGCATTTATGAAGGTGGGATCAGGAGGGACAGTTACAGCGAGGGGTTCACACCTCACTGGCTGTTGCGTTTTTACGGCTCTTTGTGTTGCTGTAAATAAAGTACCTCAAAAGCTGCTGGCGGCAGTAGTCCTTAGAGGTGAAGAACAGTGTGGTTTGGGTTGGAAGGCACTGTAAAGATCATCCTGTTCCCCCTCACTGCCATGGGTGGGGAAACCTTCCACTAGATCAGGTTACTCCAAGCCCCATCCAGTCTGGCTTTGGATACTTTCGTGGATGGGGCAGCAACAGCTTCTTGGGGCAGCCTGTGCCAGGGCCTCACCAGCCTCACAATTTCTTCCCAGTATCCAATCTAAACCTACTCTGTCTCAGTGAGAAGCCATTGTCCCTTGTCCAGTCACTTCAGGCCCTTGTAAATAGTCTCTCTCCATCTTTATTGTTGGCTCCCTTCAAGTAGTGCAAGGCCGCAATTAGGTCACTCCAAAGCTTCTCTTCTCCAGGCTGAACAATCCCAAATCTCTCGGCCTTTTCTCATAGCATGGAGGTGCTCCATCCTTTTGATTGTCTTGGGGTCTCCTCTGGACTCTCTCCAGCAGCTCCATGTCTTTCCTGTGCTGGGACCCCAGAGCTGCAGGCAGCACTGCAGGTGGGATCTTACCAGGGCAGGGCAGAAGTGAAGAATCCCCCCCTCCCCTGCTGCTCACACTGTGGGATGGGCCAGCACGCGGGGCCAGGGCAGGTCCAGCCTCTTATTCACCAGCATCCCCAAGTTCTTGGCCAGGGCTGTTCTTGATGTCTTCATCCCCCAGCCTGGTTTGATACTCTGGTTGTCCTGATCCACATGCAGTACTAGCACTTGGTCTTGTTAAACCTCATGAGATTCCCACGGGCCCTCTTTCTGAGCTTGTCCAGGTCCGTCTGGATGGCATTTGGTCCTTCAGGATGTGGAGCTGCTAAAATGAGTCCAGAGGGGGCCAGAGAAGGCTGGAGCCTGTCTGTTCTGGAGACAGGCTGGGCTGAGAGAGCTGGAGGTGTTCAGCCTGGGGAGGAGAAGGTTGCAGGGAGACATAAGAGCCCTTGACTTCAAGAGAGCTGAAAATAAGACTTTGGACAAGGGCCTGGAGTGCCAGGACAAGGGGGAATGGCTTCCCTCTGCCAGAGGGTAGGGATAGATGGGATATTGGGAAGGAATTGTTCCCTGTGAGGGTCATGAGGCCCTGCGTAGGTTTCCCAGAGAAGCTGTGGCTGCCTTTTTTCTGGAAGTGTTCAGGGCCAGGTTGGATGGGGCTTGGAGCTACCTGGTCCAGAGGAAGGTGTCCCTGCTCATGGCAGGGTGGTGGTACTTGCTGATCTTTAAGGTCCCTTCCAAATCAAACCAGTTTGTGATTCCATGATTAGTGTCTGAGTGACTGCACATCAGCTTTTGGGTGCAGAGAAATTGTTAACATTTATTCATTTGTTTTTCTTCTCTGTTTCTTTCATTCAATATTTTTAGAATTTGTTTCTATTTATTAAATAATCTTACCTTATGAGTTTCTTTCTCACTTTTTTCCTTACTGAATTGCCAGCTGGGGTTAAAGCACAAAATGCTTCCCCAGCTCCATTGACCTTCTCTGGACACGCTCCAGCAACTTCAGTGTCTTTATTGTTGTGCGGGGCCCAAAACTGAATAAAGGATTTGAGGTCCGAGCTCACCAGTGCCCAGCACAAGGGCATGATCACTGCCCTTGTGTCATGGAGGCTCATGAAATTGAGACAAATCATGTATTCAAAAGAGATCTATTTTATGAAGCAGTTAACCTCCTCCTGCTCCCAGCAATTACAGATCCAACAACTGAGAACAGATTCGTGATGTCAAGTGAAATTCTTACGACCTGACAGACTTAAAGAATCCTGAAGGTTTTAGGTAGGTCATTCTCCCTTGGGCTTCCGTGGGCTCCACAGGACGTATCCAAAAGGGGGTACTCGCTGCCCCGGTATGACACACAGGGGCCTCTGCCTGCCCCACAGTGTCACAAAGGGATTTCTGACAGCCCCACGCTGTCACAAAGAGGGTTCTGGCTGCCCTGTGATGTCACACAGGACAGACTGCCGGGATATAAAAGGGGCCCCACAGGAGCAGACAACAGACAGCAATCTGTCTTGGCAGACAACAGCCTCAGCTTCTGCCACCCCACCAGGGTTGGATTCCTCTCAGTGGGACCCTGCAGCTCTCTGGGGAGCCTCTTCACCCACCTGTGCTGGTGACCTGGAGTGCTGCAGACGGTGCCATGGAGTTCCTCAACATCTTCACCATGGG
>WBMY01001449.1:0-32477 GCA_013397315.1 Donacobius atricapilla
CCTTATATCTAGTCTAAATTTACTCACTTTTAGTTAAAAAAAAACATTCTCCCTCACCTTATCATAACAGACCATGCTAAAGTTCTTGTGCCCATTTTCTTACAAGCCCCTTTCAGTACTGAAAGGCTGCAAAAACGTCTTCCCAGAGCTTCTCATCTTCAGGCTGAGCAACCTCAACCCTCAGACTTTCTTCACTGGACAGGTGTTCCAGCTCTCTGACCACTTGTGCACCAGAGTAGTGGAGTCTTTTGCATTAGCTGAACATTTGAAAATCTACAAAACTAGAAGCACCTACAAAATAATACTCTGGAAGAAGAAAAGCAAAACAAATTGAATAAACAAAGAAACCAAAACCCCTTACAATATGTATTAGTTCCAGCATCTCATTCTACAACTGCCTAATGTACAAAACTGAGGAATCTGTTCTATTGCTCCTCAAACTGTCAAGCAACAAGTCTCAGACAAATTTGCAAGTGAAAAATAAATGTCATATTTAAAAAATCTTGCATCTCTAGAGAATTTCTATCTAAATTCCTGAAATGTAGGGGTTTAAACTCATTCTTGTTTCACTGTTTCACCTTTCTGTGGATGTTTACGTTACAAAATGTGCTAAGGCTGAAAATTAGAATTCTCCAATCTGTGTAAAGTTCTGCAAAAAAATTCAGGGAGGAAAATATCGTATTTCCAAACATAGGCAAGTAGTAACAAGCAATTACAATTCAATCATAATATTTTTCTATGTTTTCTTGCTATTTGCTTTATTTGTTATTAGGAGACTTCTTTCTTCAATTCCTCCTAAGCAGTTAGAATAGCTTTTAAAATGCAATTATTTTGAGTGATAAACCGTGCTATTATTGTTTTTCAATTCGACTTATTGTTAATCATTATAATAGAAAAAATATGCAATACTTGGATAATGCAAAGAAACATGAACTATATGTTGCAGAACCAAGCTAGTATTTTCTTATTTTCAGTAAAAAATAATTGGTTTCAAAATTTACTTGGGTGTATTGGCAACCCAAAGATAAACAGAAGTTTTCTGACATATTGCTGTAATACTAAGGAACTACTGAAAGGTAAAATAGTTTTTGCTGTGATAAAAATACAGATTTTGTATTTTCCTTGTCTTCTCATTTTAAAAAAAAAAGCAAAAAGAAAAAGAGGAAGATGATCGGATAACAGGTGGTCTGTTTCTCTTCAAATAAATGGAGCTCTGGTGAAAATAATGCAAATTTCAGTATCGGACACAAATATACAATAAATGGTATCACAGCTTCTCAAACAATCCATACTGTAATTTGTGGTTAACTGTGAGGGGTGGTTTGATTCTAGTATATTACACCAAACAGTTTGGAGCTGTCAAAGGACTTTGATGGTTATACCTCTGTGTGAAGAGGAAAAATTCACAGACATAATTTCAGCAGCTTTTAGAATTAAAGTTAGCAACATAGCTGCAAGTACTTGGTCTGGGCATTGTTGATAAAGGAGATAAATGCAGTATATATAACTATGTTCCAAGAATAAAATGTAGAATAAGCATAGCAATCCAACCAGCTCCTGACAGATTTCTATTTTAAAATCTATTCAGTGGGCACCAGCCACCTGGATGAAACACACATTAAATCTCATACAATATCCCTGTATGTCTTGTTCTATCAAACTGATGTTTCCTGTTGCAACTAATTGAAAATTATTTGCTTTCTTCAATGAATTTTTGCTCCATGTGTTACTGATATATTTCACTGTTTGAAAATAAATTGAATAATATAATCAAGGACAAAAAATAATTTAGCTATGACAAGAACAAATTTAAGTGGGTTTACATAAGCCATATATTTATATCAAACTGTTCTTGTCTTACTTGTTATCAACTCAGCCACACAAAAATAAAACATGAATAGCATCAACAAACTTGATGTATTTTCAATGTTACTCTAAAAAAGTAATAGTTACAATTACATGCTACCTGGGTGGCAATAATTTTCAAATCTGAAAATTGCTTCTTGACAAGGTAAACATCAGTTTCATTTTACATTGGGTTACATTACTTTGTGTACTTAAATGTTTCAAGAGCTAAGTCATGGCATAACATTTTTAGTTACTCTTCAACATGGTAGCAAATAACTTCCTCCTGAAGAAGAGGAAGTTGTCTGCGAAGCCTTATAGGTGTATTTCTGTGTTGTGAAAACAAGGACTCTCTCCACAACCCATTGCATTACAGTACGGAGAACAAAAGAGAATAAGTACAGAGAACAAAAGAGTTCAATATTCATTTCTTTTAACTTCAATATCACATGTCAACTCTGGACAGGAGGAGAGCAGACTTCAGGCTTCTCAGGGAACTAGTAAGTAAAATCTTCTGGGTAAAATGTTTTTGCAAATGCTTGCATCCATTAGTGCTGGTCACTTTTTAAACATAAACTCCTAGGGCACAGGAGGCAGACAGCTGGCTTGACTGAACAAGATTCTTCTTTTGGAAGAAAAGATGGAAAGGGAAAATTCTTGTTCAGTGGAAGCGAGGTCTCAGACAAATGCACAAGTGGAAGCAAGAACAGGTTATATGGAAGAATACAGAGATTCTGCTTGCCACTCTGGCCAAAACTGAAGTGGAGATGGAGTTGGACAGAAATGTCGAGGACAGCAAAAAGAATTTTTAGAATATATAAATGGTAAAATGCAGTGTAAAGATATCATTGTCTCATTGCAGGATAAGGATGGTCACCTCACAAACAGGG
This sequence comes from Donacobius atricapilla, assembly GCA_013397315.1. Lineage (NCBI taxonomy): Eukaryota > Metazoa > Chordata > Aves > Passeriformes > Mimidae > Donacobius > Donacobius atricapilla. The sequence continues at coordinate 2,736 of WBMY01001449.1, forward strand.
ACATGTGTTGCAGTCCAGGGCTGGTGGAAAACCCCTCAAACTGCCCTGGGGGGNTAAACACCTAAGAATAAGAATAAGAAATAGAATAAACACCTTTGAAAATGAAAGCCACAGGTTCCACTCATCTTTTAAACCCTAGTACATGACCTTAAAAGGAAAAAAACCCTTATAAGGGGATTAACAGAGTAAAAATCAAGGCAGAGGTCTGTAATGCATTCTTTGCCTCTGTCTTCAGTCGGATGACAGACCAAGGAGGTATCAGTGTCCTGTGAGAATGACCAACCCCCAGCTGGCACATCTGCCTTGCAGCCAGCTGGCTTTGGCTCTGCTGGACTTGGAGGAAGCTTCTGGCGGCTGCTCACAGAAGCCACTCTTGTAGCCTCCCTGTACTAAAAACCTGGTCATACAAACCCAATAGATGAACAATTCTAAATGAAAAGCAGATTTGTTATGCTACGCCCTTGAATCTGGTTCCTCAAACTGTCCTAGAGCTGTGATGACAAAAAACTTTTCTCCTCCAATTTTCCAGTGTGTTCCTTTTTCCTTCATCATCACTGCCATTTTTCTCATGCTAAGTGTGTAAATGCACTCTCCTGACAATCTCTCTGAGGTTCTTTAGTTAACACTGGTAGCCCCCATTTAGTTCTGTCTGCAGTGTGCCTTGTTCTACGTTGTATCCAATATGGCATTCTGATTCTGCACAAGCTTAGAGAAATCCTAATTCAGGAATCTACTATTGTGAAAAAAAAATGAAGGCAAGGGGTACTAAATGATGAATAGACTCTGAAACTGGTCATTTATGTCCATTAAATTAAAGCATTACAGATTAACAACAAATGTTAATGTCTTGCAGAGGGCATTTTTAGTGGCACTTCAGTGGACAGGTATGCATCATCAGGTATGCTAAGAAACCTGGGAAAACTGAGAGAGTGAAGTGTACATAATCTTGTTTTGAGAGTCCAGTTATACAAGAAAGCTAACAAAGAGCTAACTAGAGGAAAATTATTTGTAGGAAATCAAATTGTATGAAAGCTAAAGAAGAGATAATTATGTTTTCTTGGGCAAAAATTAAGTTTTCTGGTAACCCAGAAGCTATCGACTGAGCAATAATAATTGATATTGCAGTTGTACACTAAAAAGAACATGTAAAGTGCATTTATTCACTTTGCAACTTTCAAGATAGTTCTTGTACCACTGTTACCTTATTTAAAACCTGAATTTGTTTAGCTTCAGCTTCCTGCCAACAAATCTAATTAAATTTTCTATGCCTGATAAAAAAATGTTCTCCAACTAACATCCTTTAAGTGCTTGAAAACTGTTGTTGAGCCACCTGCAAACAAGCAATTAGATCAGAATATCTGAGTTTAGACTTCAGGGGAAAAACAAAACAAAACAAAACAAAAAACCCACCAAAAAACCAAAACCTTGTCAAGAATCCCTATGGCTGTTTCTTTGCATCTTTAATTTTTGACTGCTATTTTAGAACTGGAGATTTTAGAACCAAAAGGAATGATCCCATGTTGGTCATATATGGAAGTTCTGAATTTTTCCTCCCGTGAAGTTACATTTTAATTCCTATTGGACCAACAAATTGGATAATAATGTCACTAGTTTCTTGTGTTTAGCTGGTATTCGTAATGACCACAAGTCTTCTGTAAGCCACTGTTTTCAGAGATAAGGTTGCTGGACAGAAAATATAACGTGTAATTCATTAATTTTGTCTTGCAGTTGTATTGGGACAAACTTTGTTCTACTGAAAAAGGCTTACTAAAGAATTTGGAGCTCTACATCTACATAATAATTTTTCCCCATTGCTGAACACCTGAGACATCTCCAAATAAAATATGTGAATTTTTTGTTTCATTTCATTCTTTAGAATAATTAATGAATGGTTAAGAAAAAAGAATCAAGATCTTCTAAAGTGTCATGTCTTCATTTCAGTCTTACATTTACATTAAGGTGCAAGTCATATAGTCATTTTTAATTCCCATAAGCAGTCACATTAAATTCCGTTCTATCTTTTGCTGAGATATGTGTGATGTGTATCTGTCGTTGTGGGACACAAAAAAATTAATGACTCCAAATCCTTTTCAGAAGGCAAAGAGCATAGAGAAAGCTCTATTGTCTAATTTTTTGTACCTTCTGTAAGGTGTTCCAATATGGACTTAACATGATTGGTGAATAGAAACGACACCTCTCTAATCCCGTTGGTTAAACTAAAGAAACTGAGCTAGAAAGGCAAACATCTCTGGAGAAAGATTGCTTTGAGAACGGATCAGTTGTTTATTAAGATTGTTTTGAGAAGAAGCTTTCTCGAGATATTTTTTCCTTGGGAAAAGTTAGCAGCTGCTAGCAGGCTAAAATCTCTCAGACTCAGAAATATCAGGCCCACATGTATCAGATCAAGTACCTTGTGATAATGAAAGCAAATCACATATTACTAGTACAAACAAAAACAACAGTAATTTTATCGAAACTGTTATCAAAATAATTCGAAACGGTGCTGTTTCGGGTTTTTTTTTCCCATAAATTATACTCACTGAAATAATTTTCATTGATGTTCTTTACTTATTTGTTCATCTTTTCATTTGTAAGATGTTCTTTATTTTGTCCAAGATCAATATTCTGGTGAGCCAACAGATAAGAAAGACTCATATGTAAGCATTTTTAAACAGTGCCACATTAGTTGTCTTCAAACTCTAGAACGTTTCTAATGTCTTATGACTTACTGAAAACCAATTCACCTGATTCTTTTGAAGTTCTGAAATGCTAATTACCTCACCATTAAAAGTGTATTAGACAAGATGTCACATGCAATCACGGTAGACCATATAGTAAAACCTAGAGGGTCATTTGTTGAGGTTTTTGTTTTGTTAGTTGGTTAGGTTTATTTTGTTGTGGTTTTTTGTTGTTGTTGCATTTTGTTGTTGTTGTTGGTTGGTTGTTTTGTTTACAAAGTGGGTTCATTTCTTTTCCTGGAACAGAAAATTGTGTGATTTAAAATAAATTGTGCCAACCCCCCCCCCCACGTATATCAAAACACAGCAGTTGATGCAGACTGCTAGAGTGAATTATTTGCCTTGTAATCAGTATATGTTCTGCTACTGACTCCCATCAAGAGAAGATTATACTCCTCTTCTTTGTACAGTAAGATTTTTACATGTGAGACAGTTTTCTTCTCTAGAATTACATAGAGAGGGTCCTTTTAGCACTTTTATGGATTCCTTGTTCTCCAACCTGTAAAATTCTTTATCTGGGGAGTTGTAGAAGGCCTAGGAAAAGGACTCATTTATTTCATAATTGAATTGTTTCATAAAACTACTAATAGTAGTTATACTCATTCAGCTTTCTTTAGCTGGCATTCAAGTTAGTCATTACTTGTCTAATGTACATAGTTACTTTGACAAAATCAGTCAGTAAGTATCCCTAAAACCAGTCTTATTTAATATAAAAGTATATTTGATTGATAAACCTCATACAGAAGCTTTGTGAAATTGTAACTAAACATATACAGAGAAACAGAATACTCTATCTTAAACAACTAATTAGCCACAGGTCTTAAAAAACAAAACTAACTAAATAAAAGAGGAATGTTCTTCTAACATCTGTTATTTCCTTGAAAGCAGAAAAGGATATGAAATTACAAAAGAGCACTGTATTCTTGCATTTAATGTCTTGCAGGGTCCTGAAAAATCCTATATTTAGAGATTGAGGTGAGTGGAAGCTTTTTTAATAGAATTGAAGGTCACAACAGATGATTTAGTAGTTTTATTGCCACTGGGAAGAGAGCTCAGTGTAATGTCAAAATGAAACAGCAGTACAAGTGAAAACAAAAGCAATTATAACATATGTGATTTAGGGTCATGGTCCTGTGTTACATTTCAAATCAGTTAAACTAAACAGTCCTTGAATAGTATTTGTTCCAAACCTAAAACTCCCTAAGGCTAGTGTGACAAGCCTAGAAAGAAATGAATTCATAAGTAAATGATAGCTTAAACAACAGCTTCAAATTTGGATAAAAAGTGTATAATTGCATTATATTAATTCAAAGCTACATTATTCATAAAAAAATTCTTCATATATTCACTAAACTATCATCTTGTTAAGGTCAAGAAAAACATACGTAATTACTTTCTCATTTTGAAATAATCCTTCACTTTCAAAATACAAGTATGAGCTAATTGGAAAGTTTTGTATACAGTAATATTTATTCCTACTGGTTTCTAAGAAAATTCCTTAAAATTGTCATCCAAACATAATTTGAAAAAACAAAAAATCAGCCTGTCCCTTGAACAGGCTATGAATATCTCAAAATATCTGGAATATGGACTGAGCCAGAGCCAGTATATATATCTATATATATGTACACACACACATTTTCTGAGCTAATCATTGAGCAACAACTTGATGATTGTCACACTTAAATTTCATTAAGGTTAATGAGATTTTAATCCATAATTAGTACCTATGTTGTACATAATATATCTGCAGAGAGATTATCAAAGTATAATCTAAACTTAATTTTGAAGTTTCCTTTACAAAAATGAAGAAAACATTGGGCTTTTTATATGAATATTTAAAAGATGAAAGATTCCTTATGCTCCGACCTTGTTCTCTCCATTTCCTTCTTTTTCCGTGCACTGTTGAGGAGCACTAGACAACCAGCTTCATCTAGATCCCTAACATTTAATGACAGCTAAAACCAGGTGATTTTCAGCCTTAATGAGTGGCAGAAGAAAAGATGTTACTTAATTTTCTAGTCTTTTTCTATCAAATGGATTCTTTTTCATAGACTGATGAATAATCATTATTTACTTCCATTTATAAACATAATTTTTATACAAAAGGTCTATGATCAACAAGGCAGGACAAGGAATGAGTAACATTATGTTTACTCATTCCTTTTCCTTTAGTTATCTTGAATCAAGTGGTTCTCCTCTGGCAAACCTCCATTTTCCTCCTTTCCTTCTTTGCATTATTTTTCTAAGAGCCATGCATTTCCTCTACCAATAAATCTCTGCTGAAAGCTACTGTTTAGTATATGAGATTTTCCAGCGAGAAAAGAACTTGCAGAATTAATAAAGCACAACTACTGACATGAAAAACTATATTAATTGGTTTAGTATGTGTCAATACTATCGGAAGAATTTTCAACAGAGTTGCTGATTTGGCCTATGAAGAGAATGCTGCATTAATTCTATAAAAAACATTAAATTTTATCAGAAACAAACAAACAAAAAGTGTCTTACCTAAATAGTTTGCGGCTGTTGAATGCTTCTGTCACTTTTAAACCACTAAATTTAAGTCACAAGTAATACATTAAAGAGTGTCATAGAACTTGGCACTGGCAAAATATATTTAAATTGCAGCTCCTAGTACACTTTTTTACCATTAAAACTGCTCTTCCCAATAACCCTTGTGCACAGTTCAGGATATAGGCTGGAAGCTACTCTCAGTAGGCAGTTTACTGAAGCCAAACTTTTCAGGAGTCTGAGAGCTTAATGGACTGGCTGTGGGCCAGCCTGACAAAAGGCTGCAGTGCCAATGAATGGCCCCAGTAAATTTTTAGTTATTACTGCAACAACCTAACTTCAATAACCTTAACCAAAAAGACAATTTGTGGGGAACTTCAAAGAGCATGTGATTAAAAAAAAAAAAATCCTAACACTAAAGGGAAAAAAAAGAAAAAGTATTTTGTACATTGAAAAAAATCTTATCCTAAAAGACTATATTTAGAGAAGCATAAAATATGAAAGAATTGGTCTGAATACCTATTGTTTTCTGTCAGTTCTAGAGCCCCTCCAAATTTGTTTTTGTAGTTACTCAGAAGAATGTAGACCAACTTTTTGGGTTTATATCCTTTTAGGAAAGGGAATGAAATCTTGAAATTGTTAGACAGAGTTGAACAAACATTCTGGAAAGGAGATATGGTCAATCAGAAATGAAATTGAACAAAACAGAAAATTTGAAATGGAGTGACACCCAAGTGTACCAAGATGAAATGAGGTGCAGCAAAAAGAACCAAAATTTGCCAAAATTATTCTTGTTGAAATCTCTAAAGTCTGGGAAGAAAGGGAAACAATGAGACAGAAGGGAAACAATGAGACAGAAGAGAAACAGAAGAAATGAAATTAAAACAAAACAAAACAAACCTGATATGAAGTGAAAACAAGAGAAATTAATGGGATGACGTGAAGGAATATGGACCAAAGCTTGCCATATTGATCCTCATTGAAATCTCAATATTTCATTCCCTTTCCTCAAATAAATATGGTATTACTATGACAAGATCTGTGTTTTATCACATACATCAAAGATAGTTAAAATTATAGCTTTACAAGAAAGGAAACCATGCGGAAAATGTAAGAAATATAGCTATAGAGAAACAAAAGAAAGAAAATCACCTTAGGATAAGTTCTATCAATTTCTTATATTCTGAAGTGGACCTTCTAGTAAAATCATATAAATAGGATGGGAAATTAATTATGAATGCAAAAGTATAAAGATACAGCAGATTAAAAGAAATCAGGAAGATGTATGATAAGATACAAAGCTTCTCTTGTCAAAATCTTCAAGGGGAGTTCAAATTATTAGTAGGTATGAGATATGCCTGCATTTAGAAGGTCAGAGTACATAGATCAACAGGGAAGTAATCTGTGCCTGGAGATGACTGTTCAACAAGATGATTTTGAAAGAGGGTATTCAATAATTCATTAAAAGGCTCAGGCTATTAAAAGGCCACCAGTAGAACTAATGTGATTTTTTTTCAGAGCCTCAACGTTCTGTGAAGTACATGGGAATCGCATGGTCCAAAAATATTACTTAATTGAGAAATTATAGTTTCTGACCTGATTGTTGTTGTCCTTAGGTGTGGGTGTTGAGGAGTAGGACAAGGGGAAGTACATATCCTTTTTACTACACCCTTAGCATAGGATGTGAGTGAATTTTAACTAATCACCTTATTGACGTATCTGAATGAACATTCTCCTTCTCCACTAGAAACTCGGCAAAGAAATTGGAAGATCATAAGGAAGTAGCACATTTTCTGCCAGGCCTGAAAATAGGTTAACAGTACAAAAAAAAGTGTGTACAGTGCTGAGGGAAAAAAGAATCCAGTAGTAGAGAAACTGAATGAGAAGTTACATGTATTTTCATTAAGGCTATAGTCAGGATAGAGAAAACTATTTTAAAAAATTGGAAGATTCTGCTTAGAGTCCACTCTACTTGGAGGTAGAACAGACCATCCCCTCTGTTCATCAAAGACTTTAATCTCTAAAACTTATATATGTGAAAATGCTTAAGTTAAAGTCTGTCTCAGTTCATTTTCATCCTAATTCATGCATCTTTACAGATTTGATGATTTCAGTTCTATTTCCTTTGAATTATCAATTTTCAAAGTTTTTCCTGAAGTTGGCTAGCTCTTCACCAGACAGATATGTTTGCACATACATAATACAGTATAAAACAAGGAAACTAGAAAAGATAGTTCCACCATGAATGTTTGTAATCCCAGGTAGATAAAGCAGGTAGATAAAGGCTATTGTTCAAGACTTTCCACATACAAGAAATTTGTGAGTTTCCTGTTTGTCTTCAAACCAGTTCAGCCAAAAATAGACTTTTAAAATTAAATTAAATTAAATTGATAGGACTCATATTAACTGTCTTCTGGGTGTTATTCAAGGACTTTAGTTTTGGGGGTTTTTTTTGTCTTAAAAATCAAAATTTACAAACTGCTGTGGCATATCAGCCTACTAATTCCTCGCATCCAGGCTTTGTCAAAATGGCTAATGATTGTTCTCTTCCTTCTTTGTTATGTCCTATTTTGTTGGGTTTAACCATGAATAGCTAAACTAAATAACTATATGTTTTGTACATAAGCTCATATAATATGCTGAAAACAAACAAGTAGCTCATTAGTTGGAATTTCATTCAGATCAAGACTCAAATATGTGAAGAAAAGGCTTCTTGGTCATCTTTTTACCACAGATGTATGCTCTTAACTGAAGATAAGAAACAGATTGTTCTCTTTATCTAGTTGCTTTTGCAAGTGCTATGTGACTGGCAATATTCTGCTGCTGTAATTTCAGGTGGGGTTATTCTGCTTATGACAATATTTAACTAAGTGCCTGTACTTGGACCTAGAGCTTGGGTTATACTCAAACAGAACTTCTGTGAGTCAAATAAAAGAAATTCAAAAGCTGCATTCCTTTTTATAGTTAAATATACACAGAGAGTTCTTAGATACATAAACAACTTACAAAGAATTTTTTTACAGATGCAGTCATTTGAAAGCAGAATTGAAAGAAAACAAGGTTTGAATGATTTTCAAAAACAAGCAGCAGAGAAAATTCCTACCTAAAAGCTCTGATACAATCAATCAATCGAGATTTCAAGACTGCCTGAGCACCTGACATTGGGCATTAAAAGCCAAAGTATTAAATTGCTGAAACCCCAAGAAGCCTGTGTCATCTCGTTAAGTGCTGGATTTGTAACTATTTTAAAAGATAAATCTGCCAGAATCTGTGTGAAACCATTTGGAATATTTTCCCGTCAAAATGCAAGATTTCAAACTAGTCCAGAGAGGCATCTTAAAACAGTATATTCCTTAACTGATAATTGGAACAGCTGTAAAAAGCAGAGTGTGCACAATTTGAGCTGAGAAGGGCTATCTGTGCAGAAGAAAGAAACAGGAAAGATTAAAACAGACCTTGACAGATGGGACTTTTTTTATACAATGAATGATAAACAAGGAAGAGTTTGCAGAAATTATTGAAAGAAACAGCCTGACAATATCTATCCTAAGAAAGTGTAATCTTTTAGTAATCAAGGAGTCAAAAAACTGTAAGAGTAAAAACAGAACCCATATTTAACAAAAACAAACCAAAAAAAGTAAGCACTTAATGAATAGGATTTCTTGGACTGAATATTGAACATTTTCTTTTATGGTGAAATAAATTGGTGCCATTTTGAAGCAATTGCATAACAATCAAAATGGAATCAGAAAGTAAACTAACAGAACAGAACCTGCTGCTGTGTTGGCAATAAGAGTTGTGTTCTCATTTCAGTTGACACTGTCAGATAGTACAGCAAGCTTCGGGACTCAAGTGTTATATGCTTGGTTCTTATCTACTGTACAGGGAAGATTTATCTACTGTGAAATACTGCATGACACGTTTTTAAATGATGATCAGAGTTAAATTTTTAAGTAAGGGCAGAGAAAAGAAATTGTCACATTTCAGGATTAACAGTCATGTTTATGGCACAATGAAATAAAACTGGGTTTGATCTACAAGGAAGATTTGCACTTGAGAATTCATACATTTGCTATTTCAATGGCATGTTCATGTGGCATTTTCCAAGATCACTTTGAGAATTTGTTTATTAAAGATTTCATTGTTTTTCTGTCTCTGTGACTAAGTACAGAATAAAATTTTAAATAAATTTAATTACTGACCTTTTGCAGTTCTTTTCTTAGTTCTGTTTAAAAGCAGTGGAGATAAACAGAGTACCTATTTTTATTTATTTTCTGTATTATTTGAGCCATTTTTCATTAATACCCTTTCTCATCAAATCTTATTTCTTTGCAAAACTCAGTTTCAAATAACAAATAATTAATTTGAAGTGTTTCCAATACATATTATTACAAATAATGTTCGGAGTCCATGAACATTTTAGAACACAAGTATATTTTTTATATTAATTCAATGGTCCTCTCTTTTTCCAGGAAGTCCTCAAAAATTATAAAATCTCAAAAGCAGCACTGAGCATTTAGAAAAGAATGAGTTATTCAATCAAAGCTACATCTTATTTTCTCCGTTTAAAAATACATGTGCATGTATGTGTGTGTATTTTCTTCAGCTAGCACTAGAAATACTACTGAAAAAAAGGATATGAATTTAATCTAAAATTATTTTCAAAGTTTTGTCTTTTACATGCATGTCTTCAAAATAAGTTTAATGAATGTAAAGATGAAGGTGTGAAAGAATTGAAAAAAAATTCTTGTGTATTGAAAATTTTCTGAACATAGGAAATAAAATTGGTTTTATATAGCATAGTACTTGCTGAGAATATTAATCCTGATATGTATATACAGTAAATCTGATGCAATCAATGGAAGTACAATACTTTATAGGATAAGAGAATATGTAATTCCAGAGGTTTATATCCTCTGTTATTAAGTTTCATGCTTGAAAATTGTTATGACACATTCGCATTACACCTTAATCAGTCTGAGTTACTTTACCTTTCAACCTAAATTTTCATTGTCTTCTATTGTTGGACTGTAGATTCAACCTCTACAACAATCTCTGAGTAAGCACTGTCAAAAAAAACTATGTTAATTTTATGACTATTAAAAGTGTTTAAGAGATTTTTCTCTGTGTTTACTAGAAAAGAAAGACATCAAATAGAAATTATTTTCTTTCATGGGAGATGGAGCATTCTATGAAACTTTAATAAAATTTTCCTGAAGAATGTTACAGCTAAACATAATATAAAAACAGAGCTATATTTTAGCTTGGTGTTTTTATATGCTTTATTGCAAAGAAAATAAAAAGTTGTTATCAAGCCTTAGGGAAGTATATACTTTCTCATTATTAGGTTTGAATTTTAAGAATAGTGTAAAAAATAATCTTCAATATATTATTCATATACTGTTGATATGTCCTATGATTGTGAGAAAAACATGAACACCTGAACATAAAAACATAAACATGAACATATAAAAAAGAGTGAACTTATCCAGAGATTTTTGGACTTCAAAAAATTCTTCTAAATACAAGCAGTAATTAGAAAACATATATTCTTAATTTATCATTCAAAAATATTTTTTTTACAATTTCATCATCATGGACTTTGACATGAAAATTTGTTTTGTTAGTAAATCTGCTTAATTCAATTTTTTCAAACTCTTCATTACCATTTGTTCTAACATAAGAACAGAAAAGCAAGTTTAAAAAATTAAATTTCCTTTTTTTCCTAAGGAGAGACTATCAGTCAGAATATAAATTTCATATTACAATTTAGATCAAGATGTGATTAGTAAAAAGAGAAGTTCTGCAACCAGAGGTGGTATTAATAAAGTTTTCTTGCAACAAAAATCTACTCTTCATCAGGTTTCCATCACTTGTGTAACCTCTCAAGGAAAACAAAAACCACAGGAACAGATCTAGGATTAAACACTATGATGTATGATATGGGGCATCAGTATCCTAACACCATAAACTATTTTTCTCAACTTTGAACTGAGCCTGAAATTGCATAGTTACCCAGTTAGCTATAAAAATTTGCTCATTCTTACAATACATTTCACTTGAAAGTGAAACATTATGAGGCATTACAGCTGCCAGTGAAAGAATGCTTATGATGGGACACTTATTTTTATGTAGAACAGTCTCATCACTTGACAGTGGGATATGACGCTCCACAGCATTAAAGGTAGGGTACCAGTAGACAGACATTTCTGAAGAATACAGCTAAACGGCATGATTAGACTTAATTGCAAGTGCAAATGGGAAGCTATACATAATGTCCTGTCACCCAGACTTGTTAGTATTATCAGTGTTTAATGACACTTTTAAATAAGTTCAGGTAGAATTATGCTTCAAACAGAGGTAGGATTCCATTAAGACATGGTGTTGTAGGATTTTTCCAAACATCACTGGAGAATGCTGTTGCAACTGTTAAAATCTAAAAGAAAATATTTTCTAAGAAAATGGAAGAACTTCAAACTTGAAAAATATTTTCATTAATTGTAAATAACTCTTTCTCTGAACTTCATCTTTTATGAAAAATCTAAGACAGAAGATGAAATATATGTTATTCTTTATCTTGAGGAAGCATTATTAGTCCTCAAAATTGTTAAAAGAGGCATTAGCCCATGGAATTTATGAACACAGCCTTGGATACTGTGCAGGGATTTCCTGAAAATGTAGCTGATTGCACAATTAGACGTGAACATTTCCTCAAATAGATGCAAATTGTTTGTCCATAAAACCTAATGTCTTAAAGAATCTCTCATCAACTTCAAGTAATTGTACCATGACCTAATAGAAATATGATATTAATCTTGAGTGCCACATTCATATGTCATTCAATAAAAAATATCAACTTGATTATAAAATAGTGTCTACCAGAACCCACTCAGTCTGCACCTGAAAGGTGAAGACAGACATTTTCTAAGTAACAGTTTTTTAAATCAGCCATAGACCTCAAGCATTTGTGTAGAACAAAGAAATAAACTGGGTTACGTAACACTTCAGTGCCTTCTAATATAAGCAAATCAGTTCTACAAAAATAAGATTATGATATTCTTCTTTCTTTTTCCCAAAATAGGGGAAGTATGAGAGAACAAAATATTGAGGAGATGAAAGAATATGTTTTATGATATTTTTTTAACATACGGATTTTCTCTCACAGGCAGAGATTTCAGGAACTTTTCACTTTATCAGCACTGTTATTGACGAGAGTGTGGGCTATTGTGCCAACTTTGGTATTAGTATAAAACTTAAAAAACAGTCAGTTAAGTTGTTGTAATTTAGGATCTGAAGTTACTGCAACATTTTTAGTGATACATGAGAAGGCTTTGTAAGAATTGTTGTAAGAGTTTTCATTAGTCTTTATAATCATTTTAAAATACAGATAAGAAAACCCTTTGGAATCAATTTTTCATAAAGACTAAAGAAATTTCAGCTTCTTCCAGTTCTCCTTTGTGGTGGTGATGCAACTTGATTAATTCTTTGTCCAAGAACTACATTCTACTTATTTGAAGGTTTCAAGCTTGGAAAGGTAAGGGGCAAGGAGGTGGGGTGGCAGAAAAGTCAAAATATTTGTACATAACCTTTTTTCATGTGAATTAGAAAGAAATTCCAGATAAACTTATAACTGGTGCATTATAATTCAAGCAATATTCAAAGGTAGAGAAGAGTAACTATATGAATTAAAAGTTCTTTGTTTCAGTTTTATAGAGTTTATTTTTCCTCCTTTGCTTTCTAAAGGTATTTTCAGAGTGCAAACAAACTGGAAGAATAATTTGAAGCAGTTATGAATTTCAATATCATTACAGAAACAAGATAGGGATAGATTAATTATGTATGTCTTCTCTGTAGTAGATTCAAGTAAAGCCAAATCCAAAATATTCTTTAAAATGTTGCAAGAGCTGAAGCCTTTTCAAGATGGATAATGCAGGACAAAAAGAAAAGCAGCAGTATATTGCCTTTCCAGAATTATCTGTAGAGGCTATTTTAATGTTATAGAAAAACTGAATGAATGTTTTATATACCAAATCATGTAAGCTTATAATACAGTGTGATCTTTTTAAACAACATCATAAAACAAATAGCAGATTTCTTTTTATTATTCTCAGAATTTGTGCATGTTTTGTCCAAGACTGCTATAAACCAATTACTGCTACTGAAATGGATATTGGGATATTCAAAGATCTCTCTGCAGGCAGAGTAAAAAGATTTGGTGCACCTGTGGTTTAAACTAAATCACTCAGTGGTTTGTCTTCACTGTGATTGTTTTCACAAGAGAGTTGAAGGGATAAATTAATATGAATGAAAACTGTTCTCAAATATCAAACATAATTTTCTACGCTGTTGCGGTTAGATGTCTTTGAAGGTACTACAGTAATAGGGATGTACCCACGGAGAGACAAAGTAGAGTATTACGTTGTGCTACAAATTACTCAGGGAAAAAAAATCTAACATAAATATTATTCAAAAAAAGGAAATCACAAAGAGTAAAACAACACTATATATTTTGTTCTTTAGTATATTATTTTTCATAAAGGTCCCATAAAGCAACGCTGTTAAAGAATGTGCAGTTTTAAGGTCGAAATTTTGAGATTCTTACAGATGTTGAGAATTGGCAAAGATTCTCAGGCATAATAAAAAGTATTTACACGTGGTGAAATATTAGAATAATGTAGACAAAATATTGATATTTTGTATTACAGTATAATTAGAGTTCTTTTAAAATCTTGATGGTCCCTGGCTGTGCTTGCTGGAGGTATAACCAATGGATGCATACATGCTGGGCAGTGCTACCAAAGTCATTGGTCAGAAAGGACACCTGGTTTAAACTGGAAGTCAACAACTCTGACCAGTCAGATGTCGTGAATCATGAGGGGCTTTCTGCACATAATGCCTAATCTCCCTCCCCCACAGCTCCTACCCCAAGTAATTCTGCAAAGAAAGATGCATTAATAAATATAAAAATAAGGTTTTGTCATGGTCTTCCCTTAATTAAATTCATGACCCTCTGAACAGCTGTACAACCAGAGGTCTGGTATTTGACAATTTCCACAGAACAGCCTAGAGTTTGGTTATCTGCAATCAAATATTAGGCATTTAAGTTCTTGGAGCTTTACTCAAATTTAGCTAAGAACTAAAATAATATATCAGTGGTTGTTCTGGGTTTTGTTTGATTTTGTTTTGGGTTTAGCTTTTTCTTCATTTTTTCTTTCTTCCCAAGTACATACAACAAAATAGGGTAGAAAATTGTAGACAGTAGAGTAACTCAAAAAGTAATAAAATCAGGAAACAAAAAGACCAACCTTTTTCCTCAGGCTCAAAGAGGGTGCCTCTAAGTTTGCTGCCAGCTTCTCTGTATTTCAGACACAGAGTAAGTGTTTTAGTGACACTCCATCTTACTCTTTTGAGTGAAGATCAACTGATTTGCTGGCTTTATGGAATTCATGGAAAATAACCACTGTTCATGTGGATTCCTCTTTGTGTGAAATACTGAGCAATAATGGGAAGGCGATTTAAGAAAACCAGATAAGTCAAGGCCCAGGATGTGTAATACCAATATAAAATACTATTTCTGATTGTGTCAATATTGACAAGTCCGCTGTTTATCAGTGAGACCCAAAACCTCTGAACTGCTAAACCCAAAGACTAAGGATTATTTCTGCCATATGGCATTCTGGGACTCCAATTTGCATCCAAACTTGGCATCATTTGTAAACAAACATTTTAGCATGGTATTAGCAGTGGTAATAATTTCTGTAGATAGTGGTCTACACTATCAGTGGTCTATACTTAACAGTGGGAGATTGTTAATCTTCATAACCAATGTTAAACCCAAAATAAGTCCTAAAATAAGGGCTGGACTATGTTTTAGCAAGCATTCTGATACAGAATTTATTTGAATGCCAAAGTCAATGATATGAATTAAGCCACAACAGGTGTTGAACTGCCTATAGCTTCTAAGTTTGGGTTATGTGGGGTTTCTTTTCTGTGTAGCTTTGGTGAGGAGAGGGACGATGTTGTCGTATTGTTAGTTTTAAAATTATGTCAGGAACTATTGATCGAGAAATTAGCTTTTCTGTGTATGCAGTAGCTGTTTGGGTAAGAACTTCATCTGCTTATAAAGCATCTGATTTGTTCTATTACTTTGTTTATTGGTTTATAAGCCTTCACTGCACTTGTTAATGTATTGTTTGGACACAGGCACTCCTTACTTATGCTACATGATGAATCCTTCACTTTAGATGAACCTTTCACATTCGGAGAGCGCTGATGTGCCTTGACTTCCAGACAGGCAAGGGCACAGTGGAGTGCTGCCTTGCCAGACTGCACAGCTGCACTGGTAGCTACTGCCAGCTCCACAGTAACTTCAGTGTAAATAAAGCAGTCTCTGAATTTGTTGCTCAACGTGACATTAGCTCAGTAGTGGAGAGGCATTTGAGCAGTTGTCAGCCCTGGAAGGCACACCTGTTTTTTCAGGGTTTGAGACTTTTTCTGTTCTCTGTGTTATTTTTAGAGTCGTGAGGTTCAGAGCCTTTTAGCTTCATGTATCTCTCATGGATCATTTATAATATGTGCTAGATTTTTTCCCTCTGCAAAACTTCCCCTCTCATATAAAACATGATATACATGATTTTGAAACTTCAGTAACTCCTGTTTAGTTTTGGTTTACAGCAGGATTGGATTCAGAGTGACAGCTCTAAAGCTAGATCTCTTCTTTTAATTTCTGTTCCTATTTATGGTGAAATCTCCTAATAAATTAAAAGTTCTGTTTATGAATTCATTACAGATTTCATTGCAAATTATATCAAACTATATTTTTCTTCTCTGAAATTTTCCCATGTGATGGTAAAGAAATGAGTACATCTCTGTTACCATTGTTATTCTAAATCTGGCTTTACAATGTAATGACATTGAGACAGTAGAACGTTGTATATGTATACACCTCTTTATTTAGAAATCTGTGTATTATCTTAATACATACATGGTAAAAAAAAGACACAACAATCTGTGAATATCTTGTTTTTATGTCATGTCATTCAAAAAGCAAAAGAAAAATGATATACATTTAATTTCATTTCTGATGGAAAAGATTAAAGAAATTTAATAACTCAATGAAGTTAAGACAAAGTAAGTTTGCTACATGTCAAAATGTAGAAAATATAAAGCCACAGAAATGACAGCTTAATCTGCAATAGATACAAGAAGGAAAAAAAAAAGAAATCAAGGAATCTAATCAAAACTATATAAATCCATGATGGAGGATTAGTTGGTATAGATAGAGCTGGAAATACAGAGGAGCTTTAAAGAATTGATAAAAGGATGTAGTGAGCAACGGTATAGGAAACCTAAAGAATACGAAAAATTTAAATGAGAAAGCATTATTATAATCTGTAAAAGTAAGGAAACAACATAACATGTCAGCCTACAGTCTGGACATGCTTGCTAGACTGCACTCAAGCTGTACAAGTCTTATGTAAGGATTTTGATGTCTCCAAGAGGTAGCTTTGATATATTTACCTATTGGAGAGTATCAGTAGAAAGCTTTCTCACAGACTTGTATATGAGAGAGTATGTTTTTGCAGGTCTGCATGTGTGTGTACATGTAAAGCTATAGAGTCTTCAAAGACTGCTACCCAAAACAAAGCCAGTCTAGATTATTCATTATCAAGACAAAGACAATGATGTAAACATTTGGGGATTTTGCTGATTATCTCCAAACTGATAGGGGCTAACGTGATTACTTTAGCTAAAACTGGAATAAGGTGTATTGGAGAAAGTTGCTTTGCAAGATTTCTTCTCCCCATCCCATTTTCTGAGCCATATTAACTAAATATTCTTTCCCACTTTGTACTCTAAGCAGTGAATAAGACATACTTATCTTTATTCGTATGATATTGTTCTCTTGAACATCAATGGTGTAATGTTGCTGTTACTAACAATAATACGAGTTGTTAATAAGGCATAGACAGAAAGAAAGAAAGATTTAGTGAGTTTTTTGAGGGATGGGACATGACAGGGATGAGTCCTGTTATCTTCAAGATAGCATCCACTCTATGTAATGATATGAGGCAACACATGCAACAAAAAGTCATAAATAGAACAGAAAACTAGGAGACTGAAACAGAGTAAAAAGAATTACAGTACTTTAGTTAGATTACCTACTTGATGTTTTAGAACATGGATAAATGTCCTGACCCTTTGGGAGCAAAGTAAACAACACTATATAAATCATAGTCTTTAAATTATAAGTGGTCTTGTAGTTCCCCTTTGTACTGTTTGAAATGAAAGGAATTCTTATTTTGTTTGGTTGTGTTTTTTTGGGGTTTTTTTTTGTACGTGAAGGCATAAGACATTTCTCCTCACTTGGAATGATATTTCAGACATGGAAAGGTCAATTTGCTGGCTTCATTATTTTGTTTCTGTGTAAACTAAGCTTTTAATTGTAATAAAATGCACCCTATTTATCTCTAAAGTCCTGTTAATCTTTCATTTTAATGCTATAATCCCATCTAAACTCTGGCTGGCTTCAGCACAAAATTTCGCTTTTCCCTTTTCCCTCTCTTCACTAGTGATAGAATCAGAGTATAACTTTTTGAAGGAAGAGTTATCACCCATCATCTACTGTTAATGGAAGATATGCTTTTGGAAAAGAGTTCTACCTCCTTCACAGCAGCTTCAATATTGAGTCTGACAGCATCCCTGTTTTAACTATGTGGGGTTTGTTTTGAGATATTTTTGGTTTTAGTTTGGTTTGTCTTTTTTTTTGTTTGTTTTTTGTTTTTTTCCCTTGAAATCTCTTCATATAGAAGTCTATGGATAGTAGCATCTTACTCTTATACCAGAAAACAGTGGTATTTCATTTTATTGGCTCATTTTTCTTTTATCTGTTCTTGGCATACAGGTCAATACCCCCAAAATAGTTGTACCTCAATGAGCAATATTCCTCAGAGGTTCTTTATAGATTTTAGCCATAGATGTAATGTAAAATATTTGCATAGAATATATTAGTGATGTGTTACTATAGAATCTGTACCAATTCAGGAGTCTGTCGCCAACTGTCTTTTTAAAATCACCTTAGATATAGTACTTAATTTGTCTTCACTGTAAGGTTGACAGAAATTAAAAAAAAAAAAAAGGATTTTCCAAATATTCCAGCTGCATCCTGTAAAGCCAGTTCTTACCCTACAGTTTTCATTTCTTGAAGGATAGAAAGCTTTTGCCATGTAACTAGAAACTCAAATTAAAAAAAAATATCAAAAGAAAATGCAGGCCATATCTAGACTCTTTGGCAAAATAAGCTGAGTAACTCAGTATTGGTTTTACCAAACTGGTCAGACAGATAATTTTATAAAGAGATAGTATATCTTGATGGCTTACTATTGTAATAACTCCTAAATTAATGACCTTGCTGTTCCATAAAATTTTATTGTATTCAGGATTTAAATATGGGGCCCCCAATGTCAGCATTTATTACTAATAACTGAAAAATGTAATATCAAATGAATGTTCACCAATCTTTCTGCTGGAATTTAATGAGGGTGAGATGGGACATACCAAGTAAATTATTTGATGCTTGCTGAGAGTTAAAAAATAAGAATGGAGAGAAATACTAATGTCTCTGTAATCATAAGTCTATCTCTGCATATTTCCAAATCTGAGACTTTAATTCATTGTCTGAACCTCAAATGCATTAGTCTCAGTCTTCCCCTGGAGTTCAAACAATAGCTCTTTATTTCAAAATAAGATGAAGAGAGACTCTAGAATTTACACTTTTCTCATTAGAATATCAGTCCAAGACATGAAAAATCTTGCAAAGCTACCTCTCTGTAAGTACAGGATCATGAGATGGCTTCCCTCAACTTCAAATTTTATCTTTGCTTTGACACTCAGATCATCCTTGGAGACAGAACATGCATCAGACTGATTAAGGCTCGCCACGCACATCCCTCAAGTCTGGCAGGAACACACCAATCATGCAGATGCACGTGTGTGGTAGTCACAACATCATCATTATGACAGGTTCTATGGCCATGCTCAGCTCATCCTTGAAGTGTATGTTACTGATTCAAATCAACACCCCACAGGGGAAAATAGAGATATTTCTGTTGTGCAGATCTGAGTAACAACACAGGAAGGACTTAGGTTCCCAAAATAACCAGCATCCAATGAAATTATTTTTGTTATAAAATGAATATTTTTCTAAATCTTAAATATTTAAGGAAAAATGTGATTTTTTTCCTTAGAAATCAATAGCTAAATTCCAATATTATGTACTACAGTTTTCCATACTATTTTTTCTATTTCTTCATATTTAAAATGTCTGTGTACATCAATTAGTACACGGAAATCTGCAATTGTCAAAGTAAAGTATTACTAAGAACCAGCTTTTCACTTGCTGAATGCTATTGATTAGATTTGTTTCTATCTCAGTCTCTCATTATTCTTTTAATAATTTTTTTTATCCCTCACCAGGTCACATAAATGTAGTATCTTTTAAAATTGAGTGACCAGTGCTTACAATTGTTGAATGCACATGTACATGTGACCATCTAAACAAAAAACTAATAAAATTTCTGTACCATATCATCCTTCATCCTCTGTATGCTACATTTTGTAAAATAAAAGAAGATGCGATCCATTAAGTTGTTTAAGCTATGGAAAGTGTATGTATATAAGAGTCACTGGGTGAAAAATGCGGGAAATAAACTGCATAAAATCCCTGGATTGGCCTTATAAATTAGAATACTTTTTTTTCTGGATGGCAGAATGAGTGGAAGAAATAAGTGTGTAGCTTTTTAATGCTCATACTCTAATCTGAGACTAGAAAAGCCTGCATGCAACCATGGGTGAGGCCCTGCACCTTGCTTCAGAAGCTTTGCTCTGGTAGAACACAGAAGAAATGGTAATGTAATGCACAATAGTAAGTATAAGTATTTTTGACAGACATTGCTGAGGTGTATACTAAAAGTGATCTGATAACTGGATTCCGTGGATGACCTATTGGACAAAAAAAAAGTTGTTTTTTGTTTGTTTGTTTGTTTGTTTGATATATTTCGTGAAATCTTTACAGTTTTCTGCTTCTCATAGCATAAACATCAATAAATGCTGAGAGAGGGACAGGAAACGGAAACATTTTTTCGGCAATGGATGCTTTGTTTCCATTTTTGTTTAAATTTTGAAACTTTCGTTTATCACAACAAAAAAAATAGCATACATAAAAATCAATTGCTAGTCTTTCTTTTTTGAGTGTTTGGATTCAGATTCTGAGATTTATATGGACAAACACAAAACTCTATAAAAATCTGCCATTAGAATTTGATCATTCTTTACCAAAAGAACGGGATAATTCATCAGAAGCATATTTCCTGGAAAAAACAAAAGCATAAAAGACGTAATTTTGTGTTCAAAATGTCCCAAAAATATCTTGTCTTAATAGTGTGTCTTCTTATTTCACACCAAAAATCAAGTCAGAAGCAAAAAAAGAAATATGGAGTTTGCTGGGGAGTAGTCCTTAGCAAAAATAGTCTTCGAGGTGCAGCTCCTCAAGATTTTATAGGGAATAACTATTCAGCTGATTGTTTAAAACCAGCCATTTCACAGAAGCTTTTTCTGTAAAAGGCAAATGGTTTGCAGAGGAATCGTTTCAGTTAACTACTTGTGTCTTTCCACGGCTATTTTAACAGTGTGATAAATTTAACAGAGATTGTGAATGCTACCAAGCTGACAACAAGAAACTGCTTAATAACTTTCTCTTGTTATATTTTTAACTGAGTTATAGCTTTACTGACTAAGAAACATTCTCATTAGGACAAAAAAAAATGAACATGAATTTTCAGTCTCTAAAAGTGATTAGTCCTCTTCACAGTTCATAAAACATCTCCATCCAGTCTTTAATACTAGTTATTTAATTTATTAATTATTCATCTTCTGTGTTTATCATTAGTTTTAATTCTTGCTATAAATGAGAGTGACATGTGGGAAATGAGGGGTGAATAGGCGAGGTGAAGAGAGTTTAACTGTCGTTCTTAGCACTATCAACTAATCGCAGGATATGAAATATTTCAAAAAATGAAAGGAAATTATTCCCACTCATCTTTTCTTTATTCCAGAAATTCTCTCTTGTAAAGGAAGCAGCAGTCAAATATGAAGACATCCCAAGCAAATAAAACCACAAATAAATAGAAATCCCAAATAAGGAAGCAAATAAAATAAACCAAAACAACAAAACAAAATGTAAAAAAAACCCCAAAAAACAACAACAAAAAAAACCCAAACAAATTTAAAAAACAGACAGAAATTGAAACAAGTTACAGCTCTGGTCTTCTTCCTCCTCCTTAAAGCAAAATTAAACAAAACCTCAAAAATAAAAAACCCACAAAAATATCCATCTCTCCAAAACTCAGACACTAAGATGTTCTCTCTTTTGTTATAGATTAGGAGAAACTACCTGCCATGGGAGAGTTTGCAATATATTTTTCATACTCTGGGTTTTTATTCTGGTTCATAGACATCCCTGATTGCTGAATGATCGTTTTTCTTGATGAGAAGAGACAATGGCACTACTGGGAAAAATTACTCTCTAGTGCTATCTCTTCAGAGTCATCTAAGATGATCACAGAACAAGCCAAAGTCTGCCCTCCTATTCTTGTTGGGTTTTTTTTTTTTTCCTTTTTTTTGCCTCCCCTCGGGGTCCCAAACTCCATCATTTCATGGTCATCACAGCAAAGCTGCATCCAGCCTTTCCATCCTCACCAAGTTCATTCTGGTGTGTAAATATCAGATATAAATTTTCCAGATTTTTGACTAGCTTTAATTTAGATAGCTAAACCACAAAACCTAGAGGGTATCTCTGGAGGGATAGTATGTAGCTGAATACAACTAGGTTTGCATTTAAAAATACAAGGTTCTGGGTTACCAAAGACAAAGAACTTAAAATATTTAAACAATAATCTTAAGGGTTTTTTTTCACACCAACCAAATTTGAAGTTATCACTATTAAAAGCTCAGAAACAGCACTTGAAATACACAATTACTGCTTCCCCATCCATAAATAGTGTGTTTCTAGCAAAATTATCAAAGCTGTATGGTCTGTTGGTCTCATAAGAGCTCTTGGGCAGCCTGTGGAGCCAGCTCAACTGAGGATACATGGTTCTGCTTCTGGCATGACTAATACAGTTGGGAAATATGCCAGGCATCAGGCTCTTGAGGGAGGAGGGAAGAAGGAGAGAAAGCTGAAAAGAGCCTGGAGGGGAAGATCCAAGCAAATGAGCCAGCAGCCTTCACCGGAACACCATTTGACATTTGCAGGGCTGTAATGTTAGAAGCCTGCAGCAACACTGAAGCCCTCCCGCTCTGAGGGGAAAATCTACTGAAAAGCAAGCAGTGAACCCCATGGGAATGGGGTTGATACATGGACATGAAAATGAGCAAGTGTAACACATCAATCCTTGTGTTGCACAATAATATAAAGCAGTACAGGAATGGAAGCAATTGTGAGGCATATTTGTTTACCTTGTAAAAAAATGTAAGGGATTTCATCTTACAGAAAATGCAGATAGCCTGTTGTGATGAGAAACAAAAAAAAAAAAAAAAAAAAAAAAAAAAAAAAAAAAAAAAATCGTTGCCAGACAATTTCCCTGTGAATTTCCTTCTGAAGCATCAATTAATGCACAGGAACAACTGCCAGCAGTTCTTGCGTTAAGTCTGGATCCTTTAATTTAAAATAACCTGGCAAAATAAGGTCACTAATGCTGCTAGGAAAAATGCCATGCAATTTCTCTGTCTAAGCTACCTTGGTGCATATCAAATATAACTCTCCTTTTCAATGAAATGACAATTTTATAGCAAGATACTGGCCTCCATATCAAAGGGGTTAGGTTGGTGATTGCCTAATTTGAACCATCATTGTTTCTTTTCTCACTCTTTTTTCTTCTCTCTTCTGTGTCTGCTCCTGAAATGCCTCTTACCTTGGAAAAACAGATCTTTATTTATAGTGCTGCAAAGATATTAAGGCTACTAAACTAAGAGAGTTTTTTAAGGTTCATGGTCAAAAAGGCTGACAAAGCTCCAACTGTTTTCCTCCCCTAGGGGGAAGAGAAAAAAAAAGAAAAAACCCATCCCAAACCTGTATCTTTTGTTCTAGAAGATGATAAAAACTGCAGTACTGATCACTGACAGTAATTTGTCTCCAGTGTACTGCATGAGAAATTAATTATATGATCTGGTGACAAATAGCTTTCTATGTGGCTGGGAGGTAGCATCAAAGGCTGTAGGATTTCAGAGTTTAACAGTTGCTCAGCTGCAATGCAGGTAATTTGAATGAATTATTCTGCTTTCAATATGCAGTGTGTAGGCATGCTCCTTCCTCTGAACTGGTCAAGGTTGCAGCGTCATGTAGTATATCATTTCATAATCCAGATATGTTACAGGGGACACTAGCTGAAAGCAATTTGCATTTTACACATTTTTTTTAGGAACTTTACACAGATTGTGATCACCAGAATACTCTGTTCCTCTGTTAGCAAGGCATTTCTTCATCCTATACAACAGGTACACCCCTCTGTTCAGCCAGTTCACGCTGTCTCTTAGCCAAACATGGCTGGCGAGGATATGCATAGTATTTTGCATATGCACAGCACTACCTGTGATAAATACAGCTGAAGTGTTGCTTATGTTGTGGGCGCAGGATGTTCTTGTGCGCAACATGAGTGTTTTTCCACATTATATTTTTTGATTTTTATATTATGGGACAGTAAGACTCAAGTTGCATCACTTTCTAAAAATAAAGCTACTAACAAACTGTCTTCTCACATTCTCCACATAAAATTCATATCATTATAGGTCATTTGGATGTGTTCCAATTTACAAGGATTAAAGACAACGATAATAAAATCAAATCACAAAATATAAATATGTAACTTATTACCATATTCCTGGAAAACTGGAAAGAAAAAGTTGGATGAATTTTAAACTGCAATTTACTACAGGAAAAAAACCTTTAATATCAGTTTGTCACATTCTGCTAACCAAATAAAATCATTCTGTGTAACCAGCACTAGTAAATAAAAAACTGTTATGATTATTATTCTCCTTGTGAAATATTATCTATTTTTGCCGTCTTTAACCTAAGATTTTCATTATGCTTATAGTTATACCAATGCTGTGAAAGGAAATGGGATACAAAGAAAATTGTAACTTCTGGGCTTTTTTTATTTCTAACATTTCAAAATTATCATGAAAACTGACCTTCAATAAAAGGAACTGCTCTGTATTAACTTATCTAATTTCTAAAAAGGGTAGAGTCTTCCCTAAATCTTATCTTTTGAATGTAACAGTCATATAAATACACCTTCCCTAACATTCTGTTTTGCTTTGTTAGCCAAGGAATTGAAGTTAGTATGAGAAATTTCCTGCCTACTTCTGAATGTTCTTGTTATTTAATATATTGTTGCTAACAGGCACTGAGGAAAAAGTGCTTTACAAGGCTTGTAAATGGGAGAAATATGCTTTTCTTAAATCTATGCCTGGAAGCTTCAATTTTTTAATATCAGTGCTTACTATCTTTTGGTCAAATATTATAGTGAGTGATGTGAGATGTCACACACAGTTCCATCCTTCATGTCAAGAGACAGGTTTGTCAGATAACTGAAAGAAACAGCAAGACAGAAAAAAAACTGCAGAAAAGAAAATTATGAACGCTGATTTGCTGTGGAAGGGCACCTTAGGCTATAACAAAAATAGACTGTTTTGTGCCACTGGCAATGAATACTGCAGTGTTCATTGTTTGTGGAAAAGGATTTTGCTGATGAAACCAAACTGAACACTGAGATCCCTCTGCAGAACCTTGAAGGCACGTTAGACAACTTTGCTGGAACAGGTCACAGTTCAAAAAAGGACAAAATGTATCTATGAAAAACATTCAGCAAAGAAGGAGTCTTTCAATTGCTGTATTTTTTCTCAACATAGCCATCAGTTTAACTTTGACCAGTTATAGCACAGATCAAAATGTTGGAGAATGTAGTCTCTAATGTTATTAACTACACCAACTTCTATTCCAGCTTAGAGTATATCTGCATAATATAGGGGTGCTCCTTCCCATCGACTCTTGTTCTTAAGAGTACACCATGTGCACAGCAGTGATTGTAATGGTGTAATAACATTTTTGTATTCTGTTTTTTTTTTTTTTTTTTTGTTTTAGATTACTTAGCGAGAGTTAGACTTGGAATATATTCTTGGTCTTCCAATCCATCTGCAATGGTAATTAATATAGAATTGATGGAGGAAATAGTAACCTTTCCACAAATATCAATAAGCAACATCTGATATATTTGATTAGGTTTTGTCTAATGATCAATGGATCAAATATGCCCTTTCTATTTTTTTCCAACTATAACACCATAAATCTGGATATTCTTATATCCACAAAAACATCCAGTTCCTTTTGAAAACTCAGTATAATCTCGGTTTCCACGGCCATATATCACATTGTATAACCCAGCATATTTTGTGCCAGTGCATTTTGCTTTCATTTTTAATTGCTTACAGGTTTTCAGAACAAACAAATTACACATATAACCAGGTAGATAAAAATCTTTCATCTACATGAAAAATCTGCCTATTTTTTTGTCTTGTTTTGGTAGCTCTTTTCACTGTGATAGTTTATGAAAGTCATTGTTGGTGTTAGAACATTAAATGAAACCAAATAGTGATATTTAAGATATGACAGCTACTTGTCTGTTACAAGGGAAATACAGACCAATTCAAAAATTGTGCATTTTTAAAATCAGATACATACTTACCATTGCTGGATCAGACAAATATATCCCTCCCATGCCCTTCAGTTAGAATTTAAGTGTTCCTAAGGTCTCACACTACAGGCATCTGTAAAAATCCAATTTACTTTGTAAGAAAGATAATTGGTGATAAAATCCTGAAATACATTTTTTAATCATGGGTTACATTATCAAATAAATTTTTGGTGAATTTTGGTGTGGAGGTTTTTTTGTTTGGTTGGTTTGATTTGATTTGGTTTTGTTGTTGGTTGGTTGGTTTTCACTTTGGTTTTTGCTTTTGTGGGTTGTTTGTGGGTTTTTTTTTTTTTTTAGCGTGGCATTAAAGATCATGCATTACCCGCACTGGGACACTGCACAGAAAAATAAAAAAGTTCTGAAGGTTGTAAGTATCATAGGATAAGAGAATGAATGTCCAAGGGTTTGGCAGGGCTGGCAAAAGTCACAGTCTTGTGGTATCATCCTTGCTGCTATTAGGAAAGGAGCATAGCAAATTAACTTCAAACCTTCCTTGCAGTTGATTTACTCCAGAAGGCATATCAAAAGTCAATTAAATGTAAGTGTCTGTGCTAGTGCTCCAGTTCAGATCAGGAGGGAGCTTTTCAAGCATGTATTCCAATGATGCCTTTAATGTGCCGTATTTTTCATTGCAGAATAGCTCTGGGTACAAGCATCATTATTATTGAGGAATTAGTACTGAACCAGGAAACTAAGATACTTGCTGCTGTGATAAACCAATACACACATTGCTTATTTGTTGCAATAAAAAGTTGTAAAGAGAGTGCTAAAGTGACTTTCATATAAATTTTTTTTTTTAAAAATATTTTTTCCCCCCATAACAGAAACAGCTGAGAGAACAATGCATTTGCAAGAATCCAGATGGGGCACCTTTTGTCATTTCCTTGAGTACGTGTCATCATTTGCTTTCTTTAAAGTACTTTTACTTACCTAATGACATTAATTTTAAAAGGAAAGAAAACAAAAGTTTCCTAAATGATTGTTCTTGTGAATATGCAGGGGTTTACTCTGTCATACCCATGAACTTGGAAACATGGAAAAAGAACAAAATACAGAAATAAGTCAGGCTTTTGTGTGGTGGTTCATTAGTAAACACAGCTGAGCCCAGCTGACCCACCTAATTCCTTCACATTGCCAACATGTCTAATAGAAAGCAGGGCAAACTGACCAGCTATATAGAACATTAAGTTTTAGTCTCTCTTGAATTTACTAAGTAGAATACATTTGTCATTGTAGTGGTTTGAGGGTCCACTAGAACCCTGTTATGAGATAGAATTAGGAGAAAAGTAAAACAGGTCCAAATCTTAAAAGATGCAAGGATAGATTTATTAACAAACACTAACAGAAAAGAATAAGAATTTAAATGAAACTTTCAAAAAACACTTCTCACCCCCACAAACTGTTCACTTTCCCACTGACAATATAAAGAGACAAAACCTGTGATTTTCAGTCAGTTTCGCCACTTAAAATAGTTTTTCATCAGCTCTTAGGGAGGGGAGTCTCTCTTAGAATTCCCATGGAGATATTGCCACAAGAAAACAGTTCCCTGGTGGCTCCCATGTCACGATCTGCAGCCACCTTGAAAAACTCCGCAAACTGTGAAATCCTTCCCATTTAGCAGCTTTTCCCCTGGGTGCACACATGGGCTTATCAGCTTCTTTAGGGCACAGTTTAAGGATGCCTCTCTTAATATAAAACAAAGGTTCTATTCCACTATCTCCAAAATCATCTTCATCTCAAGGAAGAAATGTCTTCTTTTCTCTTGGGGCAGAGGGCATCTCTATATCTGTCTTCCTCTTTTCAAAACTCTCCACTGGATCACAGCTATATCAGTCCACAACTATGTCTAGAACTTTGCATCCCACTAAAAAAAAAAGCATTCTATATGTTACANTTAAATGAAACTTTCAAAAAACACTTCTCACCCCCACAAACTGTTCACTTTCCCACTGACAATATAAAGAGACAAAACCTGTGATTTTCAGTCAGTTTCGCCACTTAAAATAGTTTTTCATCAGCTCTTAGGGAGGGGAGTCTCTCTTAGAATTCCCATGGAGATATTGCCACAAGAAAACAGTTCCCTGGTGGCTCCCATGTCACGATCTGCAGCCACCTTGAAAAACTCCGCAAACTGTGAAATCCTTCCCATTTAGCAGCTTTTCCCCTGGGTGCACACATGGGCTTATCAGCTTCTTTAGGGCACAGTTTAAGGATGCCTCTCTTAATATAAAACAAAGGTTCTATTCCACTATCTCCAAAATCATCTTCATCTCAAGGAAGAAATGTCTTCTTTTCTCTTGGGGCAGAGGGCATCTCTATATCTGTCTTCCTCTTTTCAAAACTCTCCACTGGATCACAGCTATATCAGTCCACAACTATGTCTAGAACTTTGCATCCCACTAAAAAAAAAAGCATTCTATATGTTACAGGAAAACTGGTGAATTTTCCACGACCTCATAAACAGAAGTCCAGCCAAACTAGGCAACTCTTTAATCTCCTTCCAACTTAGGACCTTTACTTTCTCTTCACTGACTTCCCTCTCACGCAGTGTTTCTCTCTGTTCACTCTGGCTGTTCTCTCACTTAGGCAATGTTTTGCTAGTTTCATCTGTCAAGGAAAGAGTTAGCGTCTCGCCCGGGCTTGCAGATGGCCATGCAATCTCTGCCAGGCAGGGCCGAGCTGGTGGAGGAGGGCTCAGGAGCGGCAGCCAGGGTCTCTCACATGGCCGGGCTTTCCCCCACCGCCCTTCGGTCCTATGGGGTGGGCCCAGCCCAGTCCGGGCTTGGCATTGCTCGCAGGAGCCCGGGGGACATCTCCCTCGGCCCGGCCGGTGGTGTGGGGCGGGCTTTAGGGTCTGCTGAGTGTTAACAGCCACGGCTTCCCCTTCCCCTTCCCCGCCAGCAGCCGCAGCCCCGGCCCGGCCCGGCCCGCCCCGACTGCGGCAGCGGCAGCGGCAGAGCCCGGCCCGGCTCGGCCAGGCCCGGGGCAGAGCAGGGACAGCCTGCCGCTCCTGTTACCGCTCTCAAATCCCAGGAGAAAGAGAGATGTTTCCTGTGATTCCCTGAGTTTTAAGTTGTGTAGCCCAGAAAGTGTATCCCTATATTTAATTGGNAAAACTGGTGAATTTTCCACGACCTCATAAACAGAAGTCCAGCCAAACTAGGCAACTCTTTAATCTCCTTCCAACTTAGGACCTTTACTTTCTCTTCACTGACTTCCCTCTCACGCAGTGTTTCTCTCTGTTCACTCTGGCTGTTCTCTCACTTAGGCAATGTTTTGCTAGTTTCATCTGTCAAGGAAAGAGTTAGCGTCTCGCCCGGGCTTGCAGATGGCCATGCAATCTCTGCCAGGCAGGGCCGAGCTGGTGGAGGAGGGCTCAGGAGCGGCAGCCAGGGTCTCTCACATGGCCGGGCTTTCCCCCACCGCCCTTCGGTCCTATGGGGTGGGCCCAGCCCAGTCCGGGCTTGGCATTGCTCGCAGGAGCCCGGGGGACATCTCCCTCGGCCCGGCCGGTGGTGTGGGGCGGGCTTTAGGGTCTGCTGAGTGTTAACAGCCACGGCTTCCCCTTCCCCTTCCCCGCCAGCAGCCGCAGCCCCGGCCCGGCCCGGCCCGCCCCGACTGCGGCAGCGGCAGCGGCAGAGCCCGGCCCGGCTCCGCCACGCGCGGCGCCGCGCCAGGGC
>WBMY01001449.1:32492-51928 GCA_013397315.1 Donacobius atricapilla
GGCAGAGCAGGGACAGCCTGCCGCTCCTGTTACCGCTCTCAAATCCCAGGAGAAAGAGAGATGTTTCCTGTGATTCCCTGAGTTTTAAGTTGTGTAGCCCAGAAAGTGTATCCCTATATTTAATTGGTTAATCTGGTAGTCAATTTCAAAGACAGTTATTGATTGGTTTTTTGCTATCTGTGCTTAAGCAACAGTCGGGTAAAACCTTAGATTTTTTTTAATTGCATGACAAAACTGATGTATTATCAATTCACATCTACATCATCCAGAGTGATTGCCATCAGAGCACTGAGGGCACCTCCCCAGTTCTCCCAAGTCTAGGGGCTGAGCTGTCTGAGTTTGAGAACAGCTCTGATGTTTGTAGCTGTGTAGCCTTGAACCGGGGGGGAAAAACACCAAACCAACAGCCGGGCGAGGAAGCGCTAAAAGGAGCCTCGCTGAGGGCCCTCATGGTTTGGGGTGGCCCATGCCCTTACGCTCAGCCATGCCCTCTGTGTCTTGCTGAGCCATGGTAGAGGCACACCCATCTGGGGCAACATCTTGCTGCTATTGCCGGGACCCCTGACGCTAAGGGGCCACAGAAGGGAGTTTCATCCACATCCGACATTTCTGACATCAGCAAAAACTTTCTGAGTTTTCTCATGTGTTAGGCGCAAAAACATGTATGCCAGTAAAGAATGCAAGGACACGAGTCACTGAAATAAAAAGTATGTAAAGGAAGGAGAAAGTTTTTTATGCCTTCCTATGGAGTTTTCCACAAACTGGAATGCACTACAGGTGTCATTGCACAAACTTTACAAGGAATGATGTTCTAGAGGACATTATCTTTTAAAAGCATGTATAAACTGACTACCTACATAGCTCCTCTCTTCTCTGAAAAAAAAAAAAATCTTTATCTTCAATTTCAATCTACTGTGTTTAAGTTTTGCTTCAATATTTTTTAGTGACAAGAGCAGCCAATAAAGAATCTTTATTTATTTATTTATTTCTCATTGTGAAACCTTAGAAACTAAATACAGGTTTTGTCTTATATTAGCAGATTACAACGGCAACTACAGGCTGTTGCAGTGGTAAGGATATTATAACACAGAATATTAACTTTTGATGAAACAAGTGTATGAAAATTGCTATTGCTGATCTTTTAGTTATGATTCAGGGTTATTGTTTCAGTCTTACACAACACTTCTTCAATTATTAAGAAGCATGCCATATTTCTATTTCACAGAAAAAACTGTGAGTTTATGTTTTCCTACATTCTCGATTTGTATTTTGCTTTTGTCTAATGACAACAAAAGTGAACTGAACAGAATCAGTTTTTCTGTCATCTCTTAATAATATTCATATTACCATGCTTAATGTAACAGTTTGCATTAGTTTCAAGAAAAAAAAAGTGATCCCTTAAAGATGCTAGGGCCACAATTATTACTTGGTAGTTTTCCTATAATTCAAAACATGGAATATTAGGCAATGATCTGCAGACAATAGCTAAATAAATTGTTGCTTATTTCAAGCTCCTTAATATTTAGAATACTTCCAGGGGATTTGCAAATTAATCCCTTACCCCACAACATATCACCACTTCACTTTTGATATGACATTCATGTAATTTTTTCTCATCTTTAGTGGTTCATAAGCACAGTCGAAACAGGAATGGTCATTAGTTTTTTTTTCCTACCTCTAAAGGGAATTGAACACATACTATATTGGAAATACAAATTCATGTGCAGAAATACCACATACTCCAATTCATCTTCTTTGCGTTGTATTCCTTTCCTTGATGGTTTCATGTCAAGTTGATGTCTTTCATCCATATGAACAATTACAAAACAATTTTAGGAAAATGAAAGAAAATCAAGCACTGTCATATTTAGTTATTGTATGATTCATCACATGACTTATCTATTATATTTTCTATTATGTAAAATCATTTTTGTTTGCAAGGTATTTCTAAATGGTGAATGAAAGGGTTTCTCCCTCCTCTCTCCAGTGTTCAGTAGAATTACTGTTTGTTTAGACAAGGGTAGAAGCAAGGCCATGGAATGCTATGAAAGATCAAATGAAATGTTCAAATAAATTTTGGAATCTACTTTTACCCTAACATGGACATTGGCTGCTTTAGATAACATCTCCCCTGGGGTTAACAAAGGGGATAGTGTTGGTCCAAAGAGGTACCAGTGAACACCAAAATTAAGTTTTGGTAAATTGCACTATTCAAATATTACATGTGTAGTTAGTTGCATGTTAAAGTTTCTGAAATAATGCAAAAAAGAAAAAAAAAACCTTCTTATTTGGCTCTTATACTACTACTACTAAATGGAATAACCCAGTTAGAAAACAAGTAGGAAAAAAGGGGTAAATAGTGAAGAACCTGACAACAGTGTGAATATTTGATCCACTCTTTCACATCACTGAACACAACACACGAAAAGCTTTCTTACATGTTTACAAAAGCCTTTTTTTACTTTTGTGTCACATAGATATGGAAGGATAAAATGTAAAAATGCAGCCATGTTTGCTTGCATCAGATTAGAAATTCTTTCAATAACATAGCACTCTCTTCACTGGCATATGAATTTGATAATTGAGTTTACTTTTATGCTAAATGCATATAAGAAGAGTTTTTTCATTTTAAAAACCACTTATCCTTTAAAAAATTTGTTTTCTCAATGAAGCATGAAATTTGTCAATCATGAAAAACAGAGTTCAGGTTTACAATAACAGTACTATGTTAACCACACTGCCTCAGAAAAACTACTAATAACTTGTAACTGATAACTAATACTAACTAATTACTAATAACTTAGCTTATAACTTGTCTGATCTTCCTGAAACCAGATATTTCCATGCATGTTCAAGAATACTGGTTTTGTCCTTATGTGTTGGACGCACACAGGCAGGACAGCTGAGCCCAGCTTAACAGAGGGATATTATACACCATATGGCCTCATGCGTGGCATATAACACTGGGGAAGAAGGAGGAAGAAGGGGGTATTTGGAGTGATGGTGTTTTTCTTCCCAAGCTACTCTTATGCGCCATGGGTCCTACTGTCCAGGAGATGGCTGAACAAACACTTGCTCATGCGAAACCATGAATTAATTCCCTGTTTTTCTTTGCTTCTGTGCGTGGCTTTTGCTTCACCTCTAAACAGTCTTCATCTTAACCCATGAGTTTTCTCACTTCTGCTCTAGCAATTCTTTCCCCCATGCCACCAATGGATTGTGACAGGGACTGAGTGAGCAGCTGTGTGGAGCTGGGTTACTGGTTGGGGTAAAACCATGATGCATCGCAAGTAATTCTCAAAATTAGCCTGGGACCTGTGACCTCAGCATGAACATAAGTTCATGCTTCCAAAAGGAAGATAAGATATAAGAATGTAAAACCTTATGGGTTTGAGGGAATGAGAAATAAGGATAAAGCCCTGTGCTTCTGTATTCAGAAGCTAAGACAGGCTTGGTCTCAAACTGGGGGAGTATTTGTTCAGTCCCAAAGCTGCTATATGGGACTTCTTTTGTGTCCTAGGTTACAATGTAAGATATTCCCAAGGTATGTATTCTATCACCATCTCCATGAGCTGTTGAAACCAGGTGGGGCAGTGTTCCCCTTGTCCCCACCCTCCGGACTATCTTCTGTTAATGGGCCCATTAACGCTCTGCTGTGTGACTCATGGGTAACTCCCTCCGGGAGTTATCTCCGTTTAATGGGCAATCAAGGACCCATTGCCTGTCTTATAAAATTACATCATTCCATTGTGAGATGCTCTGCCCAGGGGGAGGAGCCAAGCCTTCCCACCTGGATATAATCTGGGATTTGGGGCTGTACAGGGGGTTGTTGCCCACTGGATTCACAGATGGCAAGGGCTACCAGACCTTTCTATGGGATCACTGCTTCAACAAGACCACTTCATCTGGACTGCCACCACCACCCTAACTAACAGGGTGTCAGGTTGTACTATTGCATTGATTTTTTTTTTTTTTTACCTTTTATTTTTCTTTTTTTTCATATTAAATTGTATTTCTGACTTGGAGTCTCTCACTGGTTTTGCTTTCAAACCAGTGCATTTTGACAGGCACTTATTGGTGTTGCTGCATTCAGACTTAGTCACACCAAGATTTCAAGTCAAGTAAACAAATAAAAAGCCCCAAAATGTATCAAGGTATATATTAAAACATATTTCCCTTTAATAATGCTTAGTTTTATGTAGTTGGTTCTTCAGAGAAGAAACCTATGCACAGTTCAATTAAATTTGCTGCAGTCCAGAAAACACCTTGCTCTGGCTTCACCTGTGCTATTAGTTATAGTCAACACTGATGATTCATCACATGATTAAGTTGTGTGGTACCTTTACAAGCTTAATTTGATTTTAAAAGTACATTTTCTCTTTAATTTGCTATTCATGCTATTATTAAATGTGGGTTGTTTTTTTTTTTTTTTTTCTAGATAGATTGCTTTTATCTCATGGATAATACATTTGCTTAGTTGTTCCAAGGTCATATGTATACCACAAGTCAGGATATATTTTTCTACAGATGTAGATAACATCCTTTTAAAATATCATTTTCTACAGGTTCTCTTCTAAATGTGATTGAAAACAGTTCCAATGTATATTTAGTCATGAATAAAATAGGTTTCCAACACTTCTCGGACCCTTTTGATATTCAATTTACCTTGCAGTGTTACAAGAGTAGGCGGGTAGAAATATACATGTAGGCATAACTAGGTAAATAATAGCAACATGTTCAAGATAAAAATATATATGCATATATGCACTCTGTGAATATTTGTACTACCTTTCTGACTACTCATAATGAATATGAATACCATCTTCATATCTAAGTATGGGAACATAAGTGGCAGCTACTAGGATTTTTAACTTGAATTTATTTGACTCTCTTCAGCCTGCAATATGATGATATGTGTGGTCAGGATCATTAGATAAATCTTGAGTTGCAAGGGACATGCAGGATCAGGAATTCATCAACACAGAAGAAACAGGCAGGCTGTATTTTCTGCAAATTAAGCTTCTAAATGCAGAGCAAACGAGGAAAAATGAGTGTAGGAAAGTGAATTCAGAGCAGGAACCAGTATCAGGGATGAGCAAGCATGTGTCAAGACAGGAATGAGATGAATGATTGCAACTGCACCCTAAACAGCTGAGCAGCCAAGGATAGAATTGTCTCAAAAAAGGAAATAGTAGCGCAGCTGACCAGCTCTGAAAGCAGGCTGTGGCTGCATGGGAGACTGGCAGCTTCAGGGAGTTGGGTGCAGATGCATCATCCAGCTCAGGATGTAGGAAGATCACAATTTCCATGTTCTCTGGTCTTTCTATCTAAACCTTCCCCATACATCCCAAATGCTACCTACAGAAGTCAAGGTTTCTTTCCTTTTTTGGTGTGTTTAGAAAGTGTAAGCATTGAAAAAAGCTTTCTCATATGTGCAGCATTTACACAGCTTTTCTCTTTCCTACTGAGCAGAAATGGGGAGGATTTTATTTTTTTTTTTTTTGAGTTCCTATCTCTCCATGAGGTTGTTTGAAAAAAGCCAAAAAGATTTTAGAAGAATATAAAATTAATCAAAGTATGGAATCAAGAGAAACAGAAGACTAAGATTATAAATGCCTTTTTTTCACATAATTGAAATGCTGAAGAGCAAAGTTAAACATGAAGGAACTATCCTTTGTATCACAGAAATATAAATGATTATGTAAAAAGCAGTCAGATTGAGCACACTTGCTTTAAAATGTCAAAATGCATTGTCTCTTTTGACGATGT
The DNA here is from genome assembly GCA_013397315.1 of Donacobius atricapilla. Taxonomy (NCBI): domain Eukaryota; kingdom Metazoa; phylum Chordata; class Aves; order Passeriformes; family Mimidae; genus Donacobius; species Donacobius atricapilla. The sequence goes on from WBMY01001449.1 coordinate 38,262, forward strand.
GCTATCCATCACAATCTGAAAGTAATTTTGATATACATCCTGAACAGTAAGGGAACTTGTACTGCTCTGCAATTTTACAGAATTTTTTTTTACTCCTGTAAAAAAAAAAAATCTTAGTTAAAAGTGATCCAGTGTTTAAACAATTAAGATTTGTGTTGATATTTAGTGGTAAATAAGTAACTATGAAAAACACTGGAGGTGAACAAATATATATGGAAAAGAACAATTCTCTGTATGTGTGTTTTTATGTGTGTATAAAATTTGTACACTAGTAAAATAATATCTTCAAACCAGTGAAGCAGAGATTTTTTACAAAAATCATTTATGACATCCTATATATACTGTTTAGAATTTATTTGAAGCATTTCTATAAGATAATCTGAAAATATTGTCCAACATGGATTGATCAATTCATCAAGTAGATGCAAATTAACAAAAAAAGAAGAAACATTTTAAACATTTCAAATTAATAAAAATGCTTATGCAGGTTCCAAATTATTTATTGACGTTCGTCGCACAGACACACACACACACACACACTTTGGTGAGAAGGCATGAACTGTTTATTACAAAGATCTGACTCCATTTTATAGTATTTCTACAAAGGCCAGGGACTGGGAGAGAAGGTTGATACCTCTCCCCATCCCATTGGTCAAGACAACTGTCCATCAGCTGTCTCTATCTCTAAGAACAAGAATGTAAACCTTTCCTTAATTTAATGAAAACATTGCCTCTGTTTACAACACCCTTGTGTGAGAAACAACCTAAACTATGAAAACTGTGAAACAGAAGAGATGGTTAAAAAATCAGGGCAACAATTTATCTTTGAAAATTTTTCTTAGGTAAATACTGACATGATATATGATTTCTATACTGTAGTGGTCCTAGCTAGAACACTACTTCACATTGAGGAGATAGTATTCCAATATCAAACTGACAGAAGTGCCATGATGTCCTGTACTCGGAACATTTCATTTGGTTTTCGGGACTGTGCCACACTGGGATGAGCTGAGCCAAGATCTTTGGAGTTATCACCCAGTTGGCATTACCAGTGATACCAACATGTCCTTGCCTTTATCTTGAAGGAAATTAATATGAATTCCTTGTATGCAATGATATTTTTAAGAAAAAGTGCATCTTTAAAATATGGCAATACAGGTAAGCCAAGGCACGGTTGTGTCTAGAGCATGCTGTGGCCTGATTGGAGGTGTATCCAGTTTTGTACCATTTTTCCATTTCTATCCTCAGAGAGGATTTAAGATTTGTAGAATAAAAGTAGTGCATCTCTTTGTTTGCAACATGCATGAACTAGAAGTCCATTATTTGAGCAGTTCTAGTAGCAAGATATCTATCCCCAGTGTCAGACAATTCCCAAACATAGCTCTATCAACCACCTGATTTTTTTTGTTTCTCCTTTAAGAAATGCATTGGTCAAACACACACATCTGTACATTATTTTTTGTAGGTTCTGGCTTGTTATGATCCTTATAAGAAAGGCATTGAAAGTCTGTATCTCAGTACAAAACATGGACCTCTCCAAGTGGGTCCAGAGGAGGGACACAAAAATTATCAGAGGATTGGGACACCTCTCCTATGAAAAGCTGAAAGAGTTGGGGCTGTTTGGCCTGAAGATCAGGAGACTCTGGAGAGACCTCACCATGGCTGTAAAGGGGATGTAAAAGAAAGAGAAGGACAGATTTTTTAGTAGGGATTCTTGCAACAGGAAAAGAGGAAGTGACTTTAAACTAAAGGAGGGTAGATTCAGAGAGTAGATATAAAGAAGAAAATTTATATAATGAGGATGGAGATACACTGGTTACCTAGAGAAATGATATATACCCCCTTCCTGGAAACTTTCAAAGCCAGTTTGGATCCTCATCCAGGTGTAGTTGAAGATTTCCCCACTCACAGAAAGGAACTTGGACTGGAAAGCTCTCAGTAGTCTCTTTCAACCCAAACCATTCTATGATTCTACAAAGCGTCACTTCCTAAAGCCAACACTGTAAAGAAAAGGATAGTGTTGGCAATTATACGTCCCTTCAGATTCTGGGAAACCCAAAATCAGCACCATTGAAGTCAAGGTGCTGCGCACTTGTGATAACATTAGTTGACATTTTTGTCTTTTGAGCTGTTGTAAGATTTCTTAAAATGGTCAAATCTACTCATTACTTTAACAACCCAATAGAAAGGATGTTCACCTGAGAACTTGCTCCTGCACTGTTAGATAAAGGCAAAAGCACACAGGTGGCTTAATCTCCAATACCAAGCAGAACCCATCTGCAGGCTCCTCTATTCCAAGTCAATTGTGTTCTGCAGTGAGGGATGTGAGCAGCACAGAACACTCCTGTGCCTGCTCACGTTACCTATTATGTGGACTACTATCTCCTCCATGAACAACTTCCCATCAGTATCATTACATCCATTCATACTGCATGAAACTAAAAGAGCTTCTCACTATTCAACTCCATTGAACTGTCCTTTTCCCCCTCAATGCTCATTAAATTGTTCATTCAACATTGAAATGTCCCAAAGCGTAACACGGAAATGCAGTAAGAGAAAGGGTTGAAAAGTTAGGTGGCAAGGGAGGAGACCTCACAACAGTCTTAATTCTGAGTGTTTTCCACATCCTTATTTAGTCAAATATTTTCATGTAAAACCAAAGTTTGGTGGAACTATTTTTGTATTAACTCTGCTGAGAATATAGTTTTTATTGTCTTCATATGAAGATGTTGTATGTGGCCCCGAATTCATGCCTGACATGTTTTGGCTTTTGGAAATTCTTTTCCCTGGGGATTTTCTGTAAACAAGACCAATGTTTTTCTAATTGTACCTATGTTGTTTCATTTCTTTCTCGTAGGAGGGACTTCTTGATCTCCCTCTCGTTTGGCCAATGTGATTGAAGAGGTTTGCCTTTGTTTCACCAATCAAATTGGTCTGTGTAAAATACTATAAAAGAGAAATCATCTCAAAATAAAGAATTAGATTTCTAGCCTTCTGAAAAAGTGAGTCTATGTCGTTCTTGGTAACTGCAACTGTTGTTCAGCAATCTTAACTTTTTTTTCTTAGAACTAGAACATGAACTTCGAAAAATAATTTTTCATATTCAAACTTGAAAATTACAACTATAGTTTTGAATCATTGAATTGCATAAAATGTTTTCTTTCAAGTGCTTAATTCTTAAAACAATTTCACATAACATGTAAACCATTACTGAAGTAAAATTACATTTCAAAGGGGTACACGGTGATCCAGCTGCTCAGCTGTCACTGGCATAATAACAGTCACACAGCACTACTTGGAAAGTTTGTTGCCATGTGTCTCAGTTAATCACATCCTAGAGGGAACAGCCCATACCAGCTTTTTTTTTATTATTATTAAAAGTGCATTTTAATACTTCATTTAAATATGCCATTTAAATATTTTATACTTATCCATCAATTACTGTGCAGAGACCCTCCCTCAAGCAATTATTTTCTATGAAATTTCATATTTATTCATATTAGCTATACTGTTACACTTAGTGGAAACCCCAAGGTAAAATTCTAATATCACTTGTGATAGAAGAGGTAACTGTAGCTGTTTTGTGATTTACTAGTTTTCTAGTAACAGCCATCTGCAGTCAATTGAATTGCTTTTGTAATTTGTCTGCCCAAGTAAAGTGTTTTTGGTGGGGCTTTTTTGTGGTTTTTTTTGGGTTTTTTTGGGGGTTTGTTTGGTTTGGTTTGGGGTTTTTTTGTTGTTTTTGGGTTTTTTTTGTTTTGGTTATATCATTATGATGTATAGAAGATAGATATTAAGCATCTTGGTTCTATGAACAGTCAGGCAACTTAAGATAGAAGAGTAAGCTGTCAAAGCTCAAAGTGTAGAGGATCGTCTTTGGGTACCCCTTTGGCATATGGGGTTTTTTTTTTCTGACTTACCTTACTTATAAACACAGGAGGAAAACTGTGGATCTATGTCTATTAATGGAAATGTAAAAGCTAGTGAGATCCCATTATTACTTCGAGTACTTAAAGACACTCGAGATGGGTAGGCAACATTTATCATTAAAAAAACTCATAAGAAAAATGGTACCAAAATCTTTTTTCACTTTCGCCTTGCATTTTGCTCACTATTTTTGATGAATAAAAGCCAACAGAAATATCTTCAGTAAATCAGTGGACAAAGAGAAACATAAATTTTCTTTGGGAAAACCATGTCCATCAGCTGACTATTTCTGTAACCATTTCCTGGTGACTCACAATTAGTGTATCCTCTTGGAAAGTTATTTTAAGCTAGTTCCTTTCTCGGTATTGGCTAAACACTTATGTTATCCTCAATTTCTAGCACAATAGACTATTTGCCTTTAGTCACTAGGTAAAAGTAGTCTTGATATACTGCAGTACAGATACATAGGTTTAAGTAATTTCCTAGATTTTGACAATTGGCCCCATACTTTCTTACTCCTATTCAACATTTCTAAGCAATATTTTCAAAACAAGCTTTGAAAAATCTAGCATTTTGAATGATTGGCTGATAGAAAAAGGGTTACGCCTTCAGAGACTTAAAATACATATATCTCTCTGCTTAAAAAAGGCTTCAAAATGCTTTTGAGATGGATATGGCTGCTGAATGAAAAATGTTTCAATACCAGTTCAGACAGTACTTTGTCGGGAAAGGTGAATGCTTGACAGGAACGTTTCACAAATATGAATGTTTAGCAGAAGGTTCTCTGAATGTGGAACCTGAAAGTGGAATAGAGATGGAAGCAAGTTTTGATATAGAAGAATAAAAGAAGTCTAAATTAAGAATTGCTGAGCCAGTCGTTACTGGACAACTAAGAAGGCAAAGGTTAAGTCAAGCTGGAAGGAGGTTTTATGGCTAGAGCAGAGGATATGTTGACCAAAACCAAAAAAGATGCTTTTACCAAGCAGAAATAGATCTTAGGAAAAGTAGAAGATATCGTAGGTAAACAAACATGCCGATGTAGCAAGTAGAAAAAAGGTCTAAGAATTTTCCATTGCAAGAAAACAGAAAAACCAATTTAAGCTTCAACTGTAACATACTGACTCATGTGGTTGGATAGTAGCGACCATAATATGGTAATGATAGTAGTTGTGATAAGCTAGAGGTAATGGCACAGGTGTTGTGTATGATGCTGATTGGTTGTTATGTATTGAGATGCTCAGCAAAGAAAAGTATGTAATGCATTGTAACCAGGACTAACTTGGCTTCAGGCTTGCCTTAAGCTGCAGCTGGCAGCTTTTGGGGTGCCTCTGTCATCCACCACCCATGACTCTGTAACATCTCCGATACAATAAACAGCATTTTGAAGAGCTGCCTGTTGTCCAAACATCATTTGTCGACATATCTTCTACAGTGCTTATTGAATAAAACATATTCCCGTAAAATAAATAAATATAATACTTACATCCATTCAGAAAAAGAAAGATTGAACGTTGTAATAAGTTGTATTGATTTAGTTTGGTGTTAGCTCAGATACCAATGATAGTATTTATATGTGTATGCCCTTGTTGATTGGGTTCTTTAATTTTTTTTTTTTATTTGAGCACTTTTCCAACAAAAAAAATACTGTATTATATGACATTAAACTATGTATCAGTTTTTCCTGTCACCAGTATTCAAGACTTTGCCCGAGAAGGCATTCAGTATATTGCAGTCGTACACATACTTAAATAGATTTGAATATTTTTACTAATTTTTAGTTCTGTTTCATCAAAATGTTTATATTCTGAGGGGCTTTGAATCAATGTTTCCCTACAAGATCACTTGCACCTTCAGATGACACAACCTAAATGTTAATTTTATCACTTGTCAAGGCAGAGGTGGTTTCCAGAAAAACATATAAATGAATTATTACCTACATGAATACATACATGGGGAGAAATGCAGAGTTGAGACTGTGGAAATAATTCCTGAATTTAATAACAGTGGTTTTTTTCTTATTTATTTTTTTCAATCATATAACCCACATACCACATCAGTAAAGGTACTACTCTTTGAAATCAAATCCTCAGAAAATGTGCATCAGAGTAGAGGACACAAACAATAAAATGTATATCTAGAGAAGGGGCTCCATACAAGTGGTTACAAGGGTTTCTCATATGAATTTAAACACATATAAATTTTAACACATTCTTTTTTACAAGTAAGTAGAGTTTACATGTGCTAAAAGATCTTCATTAAATTATAAGATATATAAAAAATAACTAGGCCAAGGCCACGTTTACTTTGCCGTGGGTTTGTATGAGCCCTACTGCTTCAGTGGCAGAATTATTCATTTCTAAATACACAGAATATCTCTACTATTAAATACGTGTTAAAAATTATTATATTCTGATTAATAAAGAAAATGCTGTAAAAACAAATCTTAAAGCAAAGTTTAAATACATAATAGAAGCAAAGAAATAATTTCCATTTCAGTCTTGAAAGTCCTAAAGAGGAAAGTGAGTTGTATTTTTTTGCCATAATTATCATTGAGTCAGGAAATGAAGATGTTAGGAGATGCATACCACTCTTCAGATTTCTGTCTAGAAAAGTTTTAGTTAATACAGCATTATATTTACAGAGTATTTCAATAATATTCCCACTCACGATGTGAGTCATTCTTATAATACTTAGAAAAACCTGAAAGATGCATGGCAAATCTATAGTGGGTTCAGGTTTATAACAAAGACCCTGCCTCTCAGAACTGCATTACTGGTAGCTCTTAGGCAACCAGGTACTCTTTGTAAAACACATCAGAGATAGCTCTAAAAATATTGCTGGTCAGAAGGGATTATATTGCAAATAAGATATTCATTTTCTTTAAATACTTTCTGAGAAATACTAATCCTGTTTCATAGTTCATCTCCATTGTTAAAATATTCACTCGGAAGACAACTAGTAACTTCAACCTGTGAAAAGTAGATTCACATAATGTATTTAAAGTCTCATAAGAAGTAAAAGTAACCCACAAATTGCCAAGATTAATGAAATTCAAAAGACAATTTTAAGAAACTGTGATCACTTTAAAATAAGGAAGACATTGGTTAGGGGTCTAGAATTTGATTCCTTACAATGGCTGCTTAGCTACTATCCAAATACCCAGAGAATCATAGGATAATAAGTTGACCCATCTGGTTCCTTGAAAATGTAGGTCAGGTGTTCACTGCCTGAAGAAATTACCTGCTAGGTGAATCAGGTTGCACAGAGCATTAGCTCATCCACTGGCTGCTCATATATCACTGTCATATGCTGGAAAGAATGTGGCAAAAGACAATGAAAGTGAGGAAAGTAATTACAGAGAAGGACAAAAAGAAGACATCTATTTTAATTAAGCTACAAAGAAGTGTACTTGTTGTATATGTGTTTTTCAGGAAAGTGGATTTGATACAAAAAAAAAAAGTCCTTTATTGTAAAATTACTATCAGTGTCCACAAGTTTATAATCCAAACTAAACTGTACTGCAAAAATAAGTGTACCATAATGTGATAGAAGCACATGTTCATTAGGCTAATATTATAAGAAAGCAATAGGAATTATCCTATTGTTACAGGAATTTTGTTCTAATTTTATAATAAAATTGTAAGTCTATTAAAATCTATAGTTAAAAAACTCATCCGATATTAGAGAGGAATGGATATTTTTAATAATCTTGTTAGAAAATGTGCTTATATTTTTGTAGTCTTAGTCTGTCAATTATTTATGTGCAAATGAATCATGTGTCTGACATTTTACTCCACTCAAATTATAGTAAAATAAAAAATCTGGAGTCATGAATTAAGTAAATAAAGGTGTTAAAACTATTATGGGATCAAAGGATTTTAAGCTTTACCATATTGCTTTATAATTTTCTGCATTAAAGATTCTTCCTCTGAAAAGTGACAAATGATGGACCTGAACACATGATTTTTGATAAATTACTTTTAATTTCCTTACACCTGTCACTAAAAAGCTTTTTTAATGTAATTTTTTTCCCAAAAAAATAGTCCTTTAAGTTCCAAGTGGTTTGATTGTTTTATAAAGATGTATAAAATGCCAGAATGAAGACTACAAAGAAGGAACACAAAATCACACAGAAAAAATACAGAATATAGACTCATAGAATGGGTGGGAAGGAACCTTTAAAGGCATCATCGTTTATCCCCAGCCAGCCACACAAGTACCACATAGCTTCTCATTCACTCCCTCTCATGTGAGATTGTGGAGAAGATAGGAAGGGTAAAACTAAAAAAACTTGTGATTTCCCAACAACAAACACAAAAGATACCTTTATATATTACACTGCTTTGCAGTCAAACCTAAACTATTAAGTTTAATTTCAATTTGAGGATACTGAAGATCCTGATACTGTATCAAGTCCATCACAAGCATCAATTATTTTTCTAATCTTCCATGGACTGAGAAGGAATGCATCCATGACATTTGTATCCTGAGGGTAAATACCATGGGTTTGTAAATCGTATACTGATCTATATCATGGACAACATTATATGTATGTATGTGCGTATATATATATATAAAGTGTCAGAAGTCTTTGTGGTGGATCTTACTTTCCTGCTATGCCTGTTTCTATAGATATCAGTAGAAAAATATGTATTTTACTTATTTTTAGAAAAAACACCCACAAAACAGGAAAATTAAAGCTTTGTTTTAGAATATACAGAAGTGAAAGTTTAAGAATGCCTGAATGGCTCCAATTTATCTTACTTTTGTAGGGTTCTGTACAGTTCCATTTGAAAAGGGAAATTGGTCATGTAGAACAGAAGACGTACCTTTTCACTTTTAAAAGAGAGAAGGAAAATATTATTTTAAATAGTGGAAACTACAAGACCAACTAAAATGAATGGAACTTACCAACAGTTATTACACTATTTTTTTGTTTTCCTAAATTAATTTCACAAGAAATTGACCCTAACTGAAATATTTTGATTCAGGAATAATGCCACAAAAATCTATTCTAAAAATGGATATAAAATCAGACTACCTGAGAGTAGAACATGGCCAATGTACATAGCATTCTCTTGAAGAAACTTAGAGAATAACTTGACCGTCTATTGTCTTCATGCCATTAGGTAAGGAAGCAAAAGAAAATAATAAAAATACAATTTTTTGGAAGTTCTGGATTAAATTTAGTAATTTCAGCCTCCACCTAAAAAATGGTCTATTGTATACAAAGCTGCAGTTTCCATTATAAGTTCCTAACTAATTTGGTCTCATGTCTTTCGGCAGAAATATTAGCTAAGTACTTGTGTAAATATTTGAGTATCTTTTATGTTATATAATTTATCTGATCTATTACATGCAAAGCAAATATTCATTTAGGCCACTCCACTTCTTTGAAGCAAGAACCATGGCATGAAACAAAGGGACTCACTTTTATGTACATAAATATTTCCCCAAAGTGAAAACAGAAAGATTTTTTTTTTCTCTTCTCACAGATGACATGGTTTTTTGCTTCGACAAGGAATTAATTTCATGGACAAAGCTACAACACAATTACTCACTGCTTTCAGAAGTCATTAATAGTATTGAACCAATTCCTTCTAATTAGAGGGAGGGTGTCCCCTACCATCTCTGCGCTTCATTGCAGCAGGAGAACCTCTTATGACTTTAATTAGAAGAGAAATATTAAGAGAAGTAATGGGATTAAAGCCTTCTAAATTTTCAATCCCACTTATTCTTCCTATACAGTGGTTAAAATAGTTAGACCCTCTATTTATCATGGATATTAGGTCAAGTTGAGGACACTAATTTTTCTAGTGATTTCAAACTGTCTTTAAAATACTAAGAAAAACAATTTCTTCTTAAGGCAGACTCCACAATCTACAAACATAAAAACTGTGTTGCAAAGAAAAGCAATTTGTGCACAAGACAATCTGAACCACTTTCAAGATTAGGGCAACGTAGCAATGCTAAACATGCTATTTAAAGGTGATTTGAACTTATTTACTGAGGTTCACCCAGCAGAATAGTAAACAGAAAAGTAAAAAGAGAGAAGGTTGAACGCTAAACAGGTAAGAACAAATTGCAAAAGAAAATTTAGAAGAAGGCTGCTGTTTTGGAAGTGCTTTTATAGCTATCCACAAAAGGGGAAGTTAGACCCTTGCATGTCATAAGTTTAATTTCAAGAACACTTGGATTTCAAAGCAAAGTTATGAAGACAAGGTTATGTAATATGAATTGTTTTGTGGGCCAGGCTTAAGACTTAAAAAAAAAAAATTGAAAATATTGTACAATCTGGCTACTGTTATATTTGATCATGAGTGGTTATATTTTCCATAATTTTAGGCAATATAGGAGATTTCTTGTACTTTTAGAAAAGGAAACATCAGTTTTTATTAAAAAGGAAGAAAGAATACAAATAATCATAAATCAGTTAGTGTAACTTTATTCTTTTCTTAGATTCTAAGAAATTGTAATTTAAATGTATTTCTAAATGTCTAGAATAGATATAATCAGATTCTAGTATAGATTTTTTAGTGAATATTTTGTAAAACAAAAGCTATTTGCTCTTATAAAAGAATAAAAAATATATGCCTAATGAGAATTAAATATCACTGACTACTGTTCTCATGCTAGACCTGCTTCTGCTTATGATTTATATTTTAAACTTAGAAACAGTTGTTAATAAATTTATAATACTTGTAAAGGGATTATCTGTTCTTAGGTACCATCAAAAGATAAAAATCAGTATGTAGAAATATAGGCTGAAATATATCTACATGAGTAGCAATAATCTCAGATTTATGATCAGGGACAAAAAGTCTGCTAAAGTACACAATCATCTTACAGAAAAGGAAAGAATCATAAAGACTATAAAATATCTGAAACAAAATACAACTCTCTTTTCATCATTCTTTTCCAATCAGGTTTTACATTTTGTAGCTGGTTTTTGCAGGCTGAGTTTTAGCTGGGTTTCCCCCCACTCCATTACTTGCATGACAGAAAGTCAACAAAGCCAATATCTATACTGTAATGCCAGCTAAATGGTAAGATGAATCTTTCATTGACTTATGCAGTATTAGTTTTTATTAATTGCTCCAGTAACCAGTTTATAAACCTGGCCCATACCTGTTATAAATTGTATTTATAGACACTGCTTTTTTACCAAAATAAGTCAATATGGAGCTCTTTTTTACTTTGCCTTTAGTCTTTTCTAGAAAAAGTCTCCACATGCCATCAGTATCAGTAAAATATGAGAAATTTAAAAGTTCTATAGACATGGTATATTACAAGTAGAAATTACTTTACATATTTAGTCAAGTGTACATAGTACTGATCTTGCTTTTCAGAACTTACAGATACAAACATATAAATCTTAAAAATCCGTTCCCAAAACATGCAAAACCAGCAAATATGAGGAGGAAGATATTTCAATTACTTCTTAAAAAGATGAATAAGCTCCTCATTCAGCATCTACATCTAGGTGTGTATAGATTATCTAGGTATCATTATATTTGATGCACTAGGAAAGAGTAGATGGTTTCTGAAGAACTGTTCAGGACACCCTGAAATACATATCCACATTTGGTGTGCTATATGGTTCTACTTGTAGACACCTAATTTAAGTAAGTACAGCTGAAATACCACAATAATATAGTTTTGTTGGTGTAAGACTTTTAAATTATGAACCAGATTTTGATTTTCAATGCCACATTCTTTTTGGAGGGGGACTCTTACTCTGATATAACAAGTTGTACTTCAATCTCAATGAATTCAGTTTCAGTGGGTCATATCCCACTAGGTATAAACAATTTTTTAAGGATGCTATCTAATTCCTGGAAATTTAAATGTTTTCCTTTTTGTTTTTTAATCAAGTCAGTAAAATATATTAAAGAGAGGGTCTAGGACTGGGGAAATCCAAGATAATGTCCAGAATTAAATGTAGATACTAATTAAATGTTTCCTGCTAAACTTATTTCCAAATATAAGCTGATCACAGTGGTAGTGCTGCAGTACTTTTGATTTAGTAGCCTATGAATTACATCCTCAGCTGCATTTTTTCCTGGGATTGGCAACACACTGTTGATTTTTCATATTCTAAGGAGAAAGAAGAAATAGGTCTGACTAACACAGTAAATAATTTTGGAATATGTAGCAAAAATGGCAACAACATACATGTATCGCACTTGAAGGAACAATGCTGCCAAACCATTCTATAATTTTATGATTACATGACTGCTTTGGTCGTAATTGCATTTTCTATAATGAACCAAACATAGACAAACAATGTTATTTTCCTCTCAGTTGACTTTTTCCCTATTTTTTTTTTCTCTCATTCATTTTTGTTTGTGCTCGTTCTCTTTGTCTCTTGGGCTCTGCAACTCTATTTCTTCCAGACTTTTCCCTTTTCCCTACAAACTTATCATTTCATATTCTTTTATATACACTTACATAGTAGTAATTTTCGCATACAGATAAATACAACTCAGAACTCCTTCCATGATTTTCTTGTCCTTTCACAACTTGTAAGACCAAGGGTAAGAGGAGAGAACACAGCTATTTGGCATTGTAATATCAATACTCTTCCCAGTTCCATGGAACAGGAAAGGTCCCAAACAGTGAAGATCATCCTATGTTTGCCTTAATTTGATTCTATGATGAGTACTGCCAGACCTAGGGAAAAATATGTAAAACCAGGACACAATTAGGTAATTCTTATGCTTATGCTGATAGTTTTGGGGTTTTTTCCTGATTTATCTTTTCAGCAATTACAGTTCAAGTGAAAAGATTTCTTCTAGAAACACATTTGGCTGAACATTTCTAGAGCCAACAAAAGATAAAAACGAGATTATTTACTTTTTTCACATGAATAATCGGCATGACAGTCTGCACTTGTCAGTGAGAAAGCGAGTCTTTTTCCTGAAACTATTAAATGCTCTGTTTGCTTTATATCCTACATTAGGAAAAACGTCTCTACGAAGTCGTTGTGGACAAAAAAATGTCATCAGGTGACAGTAATGGCGTCTTTTGACGTACATTAGCACAGAAGACAGAAAAACCCGTTCATATATGAAGGAACAATTAGAACTACTACTATTTCTGAATCAAACTGAAAACCACAAATATTTAAGGAAAGAAAGTTGCTGAGAAGAGGATAAAAGTTTCACAGGAAGTTAAGCATCACTTAATTACTTTGTTTCTTTACAAAGTGCTCTGAAAGAGGAGGTAATATCAGGTATACTGATAAAACTTGCAGGTTTTTTTAGAATAACTGCTTTTAAATTATATGTAGAAAACTGCATCTGAGTACACTGCATTTGATTGTTTCCTTAATTCATCTGCTTGCATTTGCAATCATAGTACTGAGTTTCTGTTTGCTTTTTTCCTCTACACTGATATAAATCTGTAAAAAGTTAGCCATGCTTGAAACAATTTCTAGATGATTTTGTGTCTGAGAAGTGAATGGCAAATACTCTTGGATTCCTTTCTGCAGCTAAACAGCATGCTCATCATACAGTTATACCAGCCTTCATTTGGTGGCATCTACAGTAAAAGCAGATATAGGTGGATTGGCCTATATTTTACATTAGACAGATATCTAGAAATCTTTTAACATTGATAAAATATTAGAATTGCCCTGGCCCATTTTTGGTCCAGATCAATCAAACCCTGCAGAGACATATGTGAATATTATTGCATTTTAACATCACTAAGGTTCCAGCTGCTAAAAAAAAAAAAAA